>VZRQ01005624.1:127542-154155 GCA_013397975.1 Machaerirhynchus nigripectus
CTTCACTGACTTTGGTGTCTCTATGGTGTTTTCTTCACGTGCCTTCACCTTTCCCTTTCCTTTGACTTGGGAGAGGATTGATGTCTGCAGGTTTTGTCTGTTCTGGGGAATATTACAAAGTTGAAACAGTTAATCTTACCCGGGCCTTGCAGCTGGAATTTGTCTCTCACTGTTGGTCACATGACCTCTGCCGGGCAGCGGAGAGTGCTCTTTTCAGTGTAGAATTTTCATTTCAGTGGCCACACTGAGGGGGCTGCTCTAACGGAGCAGAAGCGGCTGAGATTTTAGCCAAGCTGCCCCACAGGGCCGGCCCAGCCGGGCCGCAAGGAGCAGGGCCACAGCCTGGCCCCACCGGGCCATGCAGGTCCCCCAGTTACCTGTCTGAAAGCCAGAAGCAAGAGAGGCTTTCCCAGGGTTTGTTCATTCTAAAATGTGAATTCACAGAGGGGTATCCAGCTTCCTTAAGTGGCTTAACAGAGTTGTCAATATTCAAACTAGCCAGCTGATTGGTTTTATTGGGAAGCTGTCCGCAGTTCCTTGCAAAAAAAAATCACTTCCATGGCTGGTGGATTCCTCCTTAACTAAAAACCTATGCTAAAAAAAAGCTATGCTAAACCAGGACAACTGGGAACACTGAATTAGGGCATATCATTCCTAAACCATGACACGAGGCAAATCGCAATATTTGAATATCAAGCTGACAGACCTCTTGAATACTGAACCACAGAAACAACTTTCCTTGAACTCTGAAGTAAAAGGTCTTAAACATGTAAACATAAAAAAAAAATCTCTGTAGACCTTAACCCTACCAAATTACCTAAGCCCTAATATTTACTAAGACAAAATGAGATTGTTGACAGCTGAAACCTAAAGTTTTGCTGGGTTTATAATGGGAATAAAGAAGCAGTGTGGCGTTTTCCTCCTTGGAAGTGCTGTTTTGCCTTTTCTTAATAAGACAATTCATAGTTTTGTAAAGTTTATTCAATGTTGTCTCTTAAGCAAGTTTACTTTGTAGTGTTTGTGTGTTTCCCAGCAGAGCTCATAAGATCAAATTTAATCAGTAGAGTTTCATATTGCCAATGACTTCTCATTCTGTTTTTGTTTCCCTTCTCCATTTGAAACTGCCTGAGGGTATGTACAGTTCTATTCTCTAACTATATGTGCATGTATATGTATATGCATATGCATATGCATATGTTTTTTTTTTTCACTGAGCAACATTAAAGCAATCCATTACTTTAAAGAATTGGTAAATTTGATTCCTAGAAAGACACTGTCTCTGCACCCCACTTGCTCTAGTTAAAGCCAGGTCTAGTTTTCAAAGTTATTTGTTTAAGGTAACATTTGGCAATCTACATTCCTTGTCCACTGCTCAGCTGTCTTTTGAAGCCACCATTTCTTCTCCAGTACCCCCTTAGCTGCCCCAACACAATATTTGCATAGTCTGGTATAAGGGAAGAAAACATGAATTCGAGTGACCTTGAGAAAATTCTAGTCTTTAGCTGATCATTTTCTCAGCTAGATAACACGATTCTGGCATAAACGAGACAGAGAGGAGAAGGGGAGCTACCTAGATTGTATTTGTCAGTGACAGGAGTCCCGAAGAAACCTCTCACCACATCTAAACTTCACTATCTGAAGCAGGCAAACATGAAAGAACATGAAAGAACATGTGGTAACTATGGTTCTCATTTATGTGGTGAGTTCAAGTACAATGCAAAAAGAGACAAAACACATGAAAATACCCCAGCTTCTGTTCTGAGGCACACAGTAAATCACATCCTTAGCACTTTAAAAAGGCAAAAAAAAAATGCAGGAACAATGAAAATAAAATACAGCCTTAAATATATTTTCAGGTCTACTTTTCTTTGTTCATAAACACTGATAAATTTCACAGCACTCCTGTGTAGAATTGTATTGGTAGAACTATGTACAATATTTTAGGCAAAATTTGGGGGGGTTTAGTAAAAGTTCAAATAGCAAAAGACAAACATTCCATTGAGAGACATTGAAAGATTAACTCAATTAGTTCTTAAAAACTTAATATTTTTATTTTGGCCTTACTAAGAGTGATATAAGCAATATTTTTAAAAACTTTCAAATTCTAAGTAATTTTTTTTAGTATTTCATTCAACTTTATAGGGTGTATTTAAATCTTAAAAATCTAGGTGAAACATATAAAGAAGCATTTTAAGATCTTTTTGATCAACATTTTTAATTCTTTGACTTGTTGGAAGTATGGTCTAAGTACAGATCACAGAACATTGTGAGCTAAAAAGGACCCAAAGTCCAATTTATATGTGAATGGCCCATGAGGAGATTGAACCCATGACCTGGGTGTTATTAGCACCATGCTCTAACTAACTGAGCTAGAGTACTAAAGATGTTATTATTATTACCATATGGATTTTACAAATGAAAAGTCAATATTCATGGAGAACAGAGCAAAATGATTGACGTGTCTATCAGCATGGTGTAACCAACTTGAAACAGAGCTTTTTCAAAGTAATGATTCCTTCAATTTCAGTTGCAGATGTGAGTGCTCAGCATTCCCAGGAATCAAGGTCTAGAAGTCTGAAATTAATATTAGAAAATGAGGAATATATACTCAATGAAACCCAGAAAAAGCGTGATTCAATAGTCTTACCCAAGATCAAATACAAACTTAGAGAAATGTAAAATAAGGTGTTCCTTCCCTTCCCTTCCCTTCCCTTCCCTTCCCTTCCCTTCCCTTNNTTTCCTTTCCTTTCCTTTCCTTTCCTTTCCTTTCCTTTCCTTTCCTTTCCTTTCCTTTCCTTTCCTTTCCTTTCCTTCCCTTCCCTTCCCTTCCCTTCCCTTCCCTTCCCTCTTATTCATCTTCTGTATGAAGTCATCTCTCACACAAATTCTGGTTTATACTCTGAAGCACTAAGAAGTTATGCATATGTCTTTTCAGAGGCAATACGTTTTAGAGCTGTTACATGCATACAGGACATGAAGAAAGTGAACTGACAACAAAGATGAACTCAGGAATTTCATTTTGGTAATCCAACAGGTATCCAGAGAAAAGGAGTAAGCAAGAACCATTAAGGCATGAAAAAAAGTTTGCATGAAAATCCTCTGAATATTAAGACATTCAGTCTTGCAATAAAATGGGTGGACTATGTACTTTTTTTTTCATTACGAAGAATTCCCTATTTTTAACACTTGCCTGGAGAAAGTTCTTTGTCATCTTACAGATCCAAAGGCTCCCACTCCTGAGTCATGATATTGCTCTCTAGACTGGCTGAATTTAGTAGGGATGTTAGAGGAATACTCAAATTACATGCTGTGAGACAGCTAAGAAGAGAGTTGCTTGTCTACCTCACTCTCCTTGAAGCTGCATTTCCACTTGAACTAGTTGTTGAAGCTTGATGGTGGATGCTGGCTTCTGGGACTCAAGTAGTTTGTGCAGGCATGTCACATTCAGGTTATACATGAAATTCTGTTCTCAAAGACCCTGTCATAGAAAGGTTCTATTTTACCCAATCTCAGATATGTACAATATTCATATTTTAAAGTCATCCATATCCCCAAATGTACTACAAAAATTTTCAAAAGAGCTCTACCAATTTTTCTGGTAAGCTAATGATTCAACAGGGATGCCAAAATAATAATGTTATATGTTTACAAAGCCTTGTCTCCATGGGCAGATAGTTTATAATTTTTAGCAGCAGTCCATTGTTCATTCCTATTGAATGTCATGTATACCTAATCAGAAAAACGCAAAAACGTTTTCCAAAATTTCCCACTGTTCTTTCTGGAAGCAAAGCCCCTTTTCAAAACTACATTCATCATGAACTCCAAGAATGCAAATACTTGCCACCTAGCCAAAATCGATTCAAAAAAACAAAATTTGGCATATTGTAAGATGAAAGGAAAGGCCTGGAGGCATTTCCCATCAGCACTATTGTGGTTTAACTCCAGACAGCGGTCAAACCCCACGCAGCTGCTCACACACTCCTTCATCAACAGGATGGGGAAGAGAACTGGAAGGGTAAAACTTGAAAACCCCTGGGTTGGGATAAAAACAGTTTACTGGGGAAAGCAAAAGTGCCACAGACAAGCAAAGTAAAACAAAGAATTAATTCACTGCTTCCCATGGGCAGGCAGGTCCCCAGGAGAGCCGGGCCCCACCACACCTAACAGTGACTTGGGAAGACAAACGCCGTCACTCCAAAAGTCTACCCCTTCCTCCTTCATTCCCCAATTTTCTCTACTGAGCATGATGGTATTTTATATGGAATATCTGTTGGGGTGACCCATCATGGCTGCGTTTCCTGCCAACCTCTCATACACCCCCAACTTCCTCATGAGCACGGAGTACAAAAAGCAGCAGCTTTTTCTCTGTGCAAGACCTGCTCAGTGGTTACAAAGATATCTCTGTATTATCAACTCTGTGTATGGCACAAATCCAAAACACAACCCCGTACCAGCCATTGTGAAGAAAAACAGCTCTACCTCAGGCAAAATAAGCACATACAGTCTAAAAAGTCTTCAGACCTTATTGCTAAAAAGGTTAGAAAAGCTGACTGAGCAGAAGACTGCCTAGGCACACCAAAATACTGGTAGGCACCTGAAAATAGACTGATGTGGGTGACCTGAGGTTGCAAAATATCACCTAATGGGTACAAAGAAGCCGTGCTTGAAAATTGTAAAGCTGTTTAGTATGTCTACATAGAGATACTTTCTGTGATTAGCAGATAAAAGAGTATTTTTTGTGGGATTGTTTTACACTGAGAAGTCTTACACTCAGGTTAGACATATCACTAGCTTGACTAACTTTGAGATTATTTGAGACTGCTCTGACACAGTCTAGCATATATACCTCCACTGCTGTCTCACAAAGTAACCTGAATGTTCTCATGACCTAATTTGCTCTAGCTCTTTAACTCCATAATAGCAAAACCAATTTAGCTGAACAATTTAAGAACATATTTTCACATTTCCCTCAACAGAGTGCTAATATTTAGTCAAGCCATTGTCACAGATTACTTCTTCAGACCTGATAAATAATGAACTGAGTACACCAAGTACTCATATCAACATAACAACATTTTTTCTTTCTTGACATCCAGCATGCTTCTCAGTTAGGTCTGCAGTGTTGGCTTCAGAAGACACCAAACTCTGTGCCATAATGCCTTCACAATTCTTGGCATTCTTCTGATTCATGGTGTACTAGTGAGCCACATGGGTCCTTTCTCCCCCCACACCAGTTTTTCCTAAAGAATGGGCTTGTCAGTGCAAAATGTTGTGTTCACCACAGCACATTAACTTCCTTCTTCTTCTGGAAGCAGAAAGCAGATAGTTGCGCTGGACAGTGGGCATTGCCATCTAACTTCAAAAACCTCCAAATTTCCCTCCAGTCAAAATTGTTTGCATTTTCATTAAATGGTAAGGTATTTTGTCCTGTTTTCATTAAAGTGAGATGAAGAGAGAATAAGAAGAAAGCCAGGCACAAGGCAGAAAACAAAAGTAGGAAAAAATCTCACTGGGACATTATACTACGCAAGTCAAAAGCTGTGGCTTATTTTTCTGAAATAAGCCTAGTGCTCAACTAAATGTCATTTCTAAAAATTTGATTGCTCTAAAAATTAAGGACCAACTGCATTCAGGCAGAAACTTCCATGCCTAACGAACAGTGCTGTTTGTCAAAAACACTCGATCCTAATCTAACCACAGCCAAAGTGATACAGCATGATTGTGTTGATCAAGTATATGACTAGGCTATTTTCACTGATTTCAGCACTAGCAGATTAGAAAATACTTAATGAGGAACAGGAGGAGCTTTAGGAATTTGCCAGCATACTCCTCTGGAGAAAAATGACATATGACCCTAGTTGGATGTGCAACTGAATCTAGTAGTCACTAATGTAAATGAGCCAATCTAGAATGCCAAGATTGGAAGCAGCCCGGGCTGCAGTGACCATGCACTGGAGGAGTTCACAGTCCTGAGGGGTATGGGTCAGGATAACAGTGAAGTCTGGACCTTAAACTTGAAGAAAGCACACTTCCAGCTTTTCAAGGAGTTAATCAGAATTTCCCTGGGAAACACCTCTCAGGGACAAGAGGAAAAGATCTTTGAGGATGCCTTCCATAGGGTGCAAGAGACTGTGATCCCCCAGACGTAAGGAATCAGGCAAGGAAGACAAGAGACAAGAGCCTGCATGGCTAAGTAGGGAACTGCTGGCAAGAAGGAAATGTACAGGCAGTATAACACGGGCAGATAATCTGGAAGAGTATAAAGACACAATCCAGTTATGTGGAGATGTGTTGAGGAAGGCCAAAGCACAAAAATGATCTTGGCAAGAGAAACAAAGAATAATAAGAAAGGCTTCTGAAGGTTTATCAGCTATAACAAGAAGGTAAAACAAGTAATAACCACACCAATGAACATGAGTGAAAAACTGGTAACTATAGACAAGGAAAAGGCTGAAGTACTCAACAATGTTTTTGCATCAGTTTGCACTGGAAACCTCTCTTCCCACACATCTCAAGTGGATGGTCAGCAGGATGGGGACAGGGAGAGCAAAGTACCTCCTATTGTAAGTAAAGATGAGGTTCATGACCATCTAAGGAACCTGAACCTACATAAGTCTAAGTGGTCCAATGAGATCCACACCAAAGTCCTGAGGGAATTGGCTGAGGCAGCTGCCACGACATTCTCCATGGCATTTGAAAAATAGCAGTCAGGTGACATTTCAAGGGACTAGGAAAAGGGAAACATGGTATGCAGCTTAAAAAGTGTAGAAAGGAGGACCCTGGAAACTACTGACTTGTCAGCCTTCTCTTTGTGCCTGGGAAGATCCTGGAACAGATCATCCTAGAAACTGTGCTCAGGCACATGGAGGACAGGGAGGTGATTCAGAACANGATTAATTTGGTGGGTGGACTGTTCAGCAAATAAGGAATGGTCATGTCCTGAGTGTAATGGTCAAGAGCTCAATGTCTGGATGGAAATCAGTGACAACTGGAGGGCTTTGGGAGTCCATATTCAGACCAGTATTATTCCATGTCTTCCTCAGTGACATAGGCAGAGGGATTGCATGTATCCTGAGCAAGTTTTCAGATGACACCAAGCTGAGTGGTGCAGCTGACACTCCTGAATGTCATGAAGTTCAATAAGTCCAAAATGCAAGGTGCTGTACCTATGTCAAGACAATCTCACAAAAAAATACAGGCTGGGCAGAGAATGGATTGAGAGCAGCCCTGCCAAGAAGGGCTTGGGGATACTGGTGGGTGAGAGGCTGGACAAGACCCAGCAGAAAGCCAAGTGTGTTCTGAGCTGCATTCAAAGCAGCATAACTAGCAGGGTGAGGGAGGGGATTCTGCCCCTCTGCTCTGCTCTGATGAGACCCCACTTGCAGTGCTGCATCCAGCTCTGGGGTCCCCATCACAGGAAGGACATGGACCTGTTGGACCAAGTCCACAGGAAGTCCATCAAGTTAATTAGAGGAATGAAGAACCTCTACTGTGAGGAAATGCTGAGAGAAATGGTACTGTTCAGCCTGGAGAAGAGAAGGCTTTGGGGTGACCTAATTGTGGCCTACCAGTACCTGAAGGGAGCCTTTAGAAAGATGGAGAGAGACTATGTGCAAGAGCACGTAAGTGACAGGACAAGAGAGAATGGCTTTAGACTGAAAGAGAGCAGGTTTAGATTTGATATTGGGAAGAAATATTTTCCTGTGATGGTCAGGAGATACTGGAACATCTGTGGATGTTCCATCCCTGGTTCAAAGCCAGACTGGATGAGGCTCTAAGCAGCCTGGGTTAGTGAAAGGTGTCCCTGCCCATGGCAGGGGAGTTGGAAATAGAGGATCTTTAAGTTGCCTTCCAACCCAAATCATTCTGTGATTGTATGGTTCTATGATACCACCTCATGCCACAGAAATGATGAGTAGATTTCTGTTTCTACCCTGAACCTTTGATACCCAGGATAATCCAACCACCTTGTAGTTGCTCCAACAGGAACAAGCAAGGCTTCACCTATTCTCTGGGCCATAATCAAAAGAGGTGAAGTGTCACATGGGCAGACAAAGAGGGAGGGAGAGACTTTATTTCCCATTTTGTCCATAGACATTAGGTACGTTGAAAATCAGTGTAACTTTCTTTCAGCATTGAAAGAAACCTGATGTGAAAAGGGATGCTTGTGTAGCATAACATACTGGAAATGACATCTGGTCAACACTATGCCAAGAACAGAGAAAATAACAAAAACTGCATAGAGATTGAGTTACTTAGGATTTTTCGTAGTCTGACATACCTCACCTCTTTTTTTTTCCTCTCAAGAAGGACAAAGGCATACCTCACAAATTCTGAATAATTTCAATTAATCTTGCATTAATAAATAAATTGATTCATTAGTATTCCATATATATCATCTGTTAATGATTGGAGTCAACAGCATGAGAGCTGCCTATTCAATAATTTTTCAATTGTTTCTCTTTGGTTTATATTCCTATCAATAGAAAACAATATCAAAGTTTTGTCTGAAAATAGTCACTCATATTTTAATTGTAGAAACACCATAGAGATATTACAGACTCAGCACTTTAAAATTCTTCCTGTTCTGCAGGCTAAATTCTGTTGCTTAATGTCATTTTCCTATAAAATAAATAAACCATTTCCTTCCTTTAGGCATCATTGAATGTTAGAGTGAAAAGTGTAAGCTTACAGAACAAAGTTGTTATTTAACAGAATTCATGTCTTCTTTCCATTAAAATAAATTAACATGATACAGAGTTGGAATACATAAAGCTGTATGAACCAGTGGTCTGTGTCATTAAGACAATAAGGATAAAAATATTACAAGGAAAGAGATCTGCTGTGTGGACTTAGATTTAGGGATGTGCAAGTGACCTTGTCTCTGAAGTGCAGTTGGGAAGGGCTATTGTAAGTGTTGAATTAAAATGTTGACACTAAATGGCATTGTTGGTCTGAGCAGGGGGAATTTCAGGACAAATGCACAGGCATTTTTGTGTGGCGACAATATGTCAATGAGCTGAAATTTAAGGCTTACTACTCAAAGCATCCACACAGCAAATGCTCTTGAAACAAAAATGATAACCAGGAACTTGAGCACAGGGTAATTACAGTCACCAATGAAGTAAATCAGCACAGCACTCAGACCTCAAGACTTAAATCAGCTTTCTTGGGAATGGCCCAAACCTTTTACCCAGAAGACTTGCATATGAAAACAATTTGGGAAGCTGATCTTTGCATCCTCACAGCTGTTACCTAGTAACTAACTGCATGAGTGCTTCTAGTCCATTTTACAGCAGAGCAGCACAGGTTAGCTTAAATGGCTCTGCCAGACAGCCAGAAAGCCCAGGCAAGTCAATGGCATCAGCATGTTACCAAGGAATTTGGTGAGTGCTCAGGAAGGAGCATGTACACAGAAAATACTGAATTACAGGAAATTCTAGGGAGAAGTATTTGATTTTTAGGATTAAATTTCTATTGGTGGAATCAGTGTTGCCTAGCTCAAGACAGTGATTAATTACTACTTGGAGCAAATTGTCACTATCCGTCATCTACAGGGATGTAGGAACTGTTCACACCTTCTGGCCAGTGGTCATCTTCATCAGTACTAATTGCTTATTTTGGAGATGTTGCGGTGGCTAAGTCCACATTACCCCCCCCATGTTGCTATGAACTGGTCTCTCCCCACACCACTGTGCCAGAAAGTTCTCCCTTAGTCGGTACCCCACTGGCTCCTGGTCCTCTCTCTCTTCCCCTGCCCTCTTCCATTGGCCTCTGTTACGTGACTCAACCCTGCCTCTACCCCCTAGCCCTCAGACTATTGGTTACTGATGCTCTGCCCGCCCCTGGTACCCCTCGGGATAAAGCCACTCACGGGTGATTGTTTTGGGTTCTTTGCCTCTGTTCCTTTTGGAGTGCATTTGTTCCCGGTCCATGGTGTGGACTCAATAAACGCCTCGGAACTGCACGCAGAGAATCCCTCCTGGCTCTTTGTCTCTGGTACGCGCACAGGCTGTGTGTGTGAGCGGCTGCTCGCGCCCACCTGCGGGGGTGAGGCTGTGTGCACGCGGGGGTGCTAGGGGGGCACCGCCAAAGCGTCTCCGTGAGGGACACTCTGGGAAAAATGTGGCATTGGTCCATCAACCCCACACACCGCGTTAAAAAGCTGCCATTGCTGACCAGCTGCTTCATGCTATGGCTACTCCCAAGAATAAGCAATCACTATGGAACAATATATTATTACTGAAACTGCAAATGCACAGGTATTTACAGCAATTAATTTACCAGGTAGCAGCACGTAACTGTGATTAGATGGTACACCTGCCACATCCATATTCCTCTCTGAATTTTGTCCTCCTATCCGTTATCCTCCTCCCTACCTGTTATTCCAGAATCCTCTACCTGTCTTATCCATGTTTTCCAGACATACTCCTGCCCATATTTGTGCTGCCATGTGCCTGAGCTGTGCCCAGCATGCAGAGAGGCAGGGCCCTAGGAAAGCTGCTGTCAACACCTAGTGCAGGGCATTCAGCTGGATGGCTGAGGGCCAGCAGGCCTCGCTGGGGGCCTGTGCACGCTGCTGTGTTCTGGAGGAGGTGAGAATGCCAAAGACCCTGCATGGGTGCAGAAATCTGACCCCAAATGGCCCCAAATGTCATGGCATACAATGAACAGGTGTTGAAACAACACTCTGGAAAAATGGTGTAGTTACAGCTGCCAAACTTGTGATGGCATTTTCCTAAGCATCTGGCCACAAGGAGTTCAGAAGCCCAGCGAGGTCAAACAGCTTGAACATGCTTGCCTATGATGGTGCACATCTTTCTTTTGTTGCACTTCTAGACAATATTTACTATTTGATCCTAACCTTCGATTCATTCACAACCTGAACAGAACCCTTTTTGAATGAGTTCTGTTTTATAATTAAAACACTTCAATATAGAGATCTGACACTTCTACAGAATGAATAGAAGAGTTGAAAATACTGTACCCAAACTACTAAACAATTTAGAGTTAGAATAATAATTTACAGAAAACCCTATTAAAAAGTTACTAGTGGGCTCATGACCATTGCTTTCTCAGTTTGTTATTGCTGTATTATCATTCCCAGCCGCCCGTACTTTAAAGAAAGAGTACGTTTTGTCTCCTGAAACCTTAAATATAGTTGCCCTCGTCATGTTGGTGAATCCTGCTACAGTCGTCACATATATCTCAGCTCTTTTGGTGGACCTAAACACTCCAAAACTGAACAAGATAATGAGCTTTTGACACTGTTGGAACATGGTGAACATCCTTCAGATAGACACAAAGACAAGACTGCTGTTTCCTTCAAGGTTGTTTGATGCTTTGCCATTGATTTAATTCTGTGTGGAACAAACCTCTTATCTTCTATTTGTCTGAGACTTGTCATGAACAATTATTATGTTAAATAGATAATTGCCTAGTGTTACATACATCATGTAACCCAGCTCATTTTCTACAAGTTGCCCTCTAGCTTCTTGAAGCTTTTTATTGTGGCACTTTCTGTCTGCACGCCTTACTTTTTACTCAAGAATTCAAAGGTCTCTACAGGTTCGTTACAGATTTTGTTTCTTTATTTTACATATTTTGAATTAACTTTCTTATTCATTACAGTTCTAGCAATAAAGAGTGTTTCCGTGTTTCTCTTTTATCTTCCCTTTCTGAACTTTGTTACAATGATTCAAAGGGAGACAGAGAGAGTTTAATGTGATTCTGACAGAGTTTTCTTAGTTAGGAGGTAACAAAACCCAGGCTTCTCTATTTGATTTTGCTCCTCTACATATATAGAATATAACATCTACATAATGGTTTCAAACACGAACATTAAAAGCAAGTGACCTTATAGTTAAGTATATATTGCTTTCTAAATATTCATACTGAATTAATAGAATAGAAGGTATGGGCCAACTGTGGCTCAAGCTGTTGTGAAAAAGAAAATAAATGACTGAACAAAGGTTATGTATTGCATTTCACACACTCTCTTTGTAACAAGAGAGGGTCAAACACATATCACAGAGGAGAAAGATCATTGACATATTCTAAACTGCTGCAATGGAGAGGTGTCAAACATATTGTTGCTCTTTAGTTAATGAAACCCATACTCCTCAGGGTACAAGAGAAAGTGACAACAGATAGCTCATTGCTGAGGCTTGGATCTCAGGCTCTGCTTTGCCACTGACCATCAAAGGTCTTCAGCGTCAGCTACCCAAATGCAGCTGCTTGATCTGGACATTAATCTCTTGATGCTGTGGATAAGGCATGAAAGGGAAAAGAGAGTACTTGGTCTTCTCTATTAAAACCATTTTGATTTGTGTAAGTTAATGGCCACAGAATCAAAACAGCATGGGCAGGAAGAGGCATGGTGGGTTGGGACATGATAACAGGGTGATTGAATATAAAACCTGCCAGTGGACTAATGGCAGAAGAAACAAATGTCTTCTTCTTTCAATCTTTATTTTGTTAAGCAAATAGAACAGTTCCATTATAAGAAACTGAGAGAAACATGCCTCAGAAGAAATGTCGTAAAGTACCTATCTAGGATGTGCGGACTGGTACCAGAATTTTTTGTGTTTCAGATAATGCCATTACTAGACATGCTGTGCTATGCTTTTGAAGTATTATCCTGCCAAAGTCTATTTTTTATGTTTCATACAGTTTGGTTAAAAATGCATAAAAAATGATGAATCTTTTGTCTGATAATTTTTTTCAATTAAAAAAATATTTCATCGCTGAGCAGCTTTATTTGCTATGAACAAATCAGACTAGACAGTGTCACTGCCAATCTCCTCGGTGCTCTGTCTTGTGTTCAAATTATTCTAAAAGGGATATATGCCCTTGTACTCTGTGAAATGTCTGAAATGCATCTAGTATCTCTATCAAAAGAGTATGAGTTGTTGGCAGACTATGAATACTTTTTATTTCAATATGATTTTTAGCCAAATTAAAGAGTCAAAGAATTCCAGCTGGAACTGGACCCTGGGATATTTTTCTACGTGATAATATTATCAAACCCCTTTACTTTCAAATATCTTTCCAAAACAAATCATGACTCTTCTAAAATTTTTGATTACCATTCCTTTCGTTTTTGCATATGGTCATCTGCTGCTTTCAAAAATTGTGAGCACTGACTCACTTTTGGTTTTTAAAAATGAAAATGTTTAGAAGGCAAGATGCCTTGTAGAATGCAAAATTTCGTGCTGAGAACGAAATTATTGCTAAAAAAATTAGAGAGGAGAAAATGCATTACAGGGATTTTGTATAGTTAAAGTATAAATTTCTGAACATTAAATCCCATTTTCATAACTTTTGCAATAAAGGTTAGCAGTACAGATACACTTGTATTGTTTCAGTTACTTATATTGGGAGAGCATCTCCACTTCTTTCTAAACTCATTGAAAATTTGTACAAATCAGCTTATACTAAATCTTGATGGCACTGTTTTAACCAAATACAGAGACACTGAAAATTATTCAAATACACAGATTTTGGGGGAAGATGGATCCTTTGAATGAAAAGAATTCCAGCTGCAAAAAAAAGAGTAACCCTGATTATTAAGATTCTTAAATGAAATATTAAAATTTTTAAAGTTACTTCTCTATGAATCAGTGTCTTTAAACAACCTTCTTTAAAATTCATTTTGCGGTGTTGTTTTCTAAGGTTTCTGTACTTGAGAGTTGACAAATATTAAAGAAGTGTGGGTTTGTACTGTTCCTCATAAATCTTGCAGAGGACAATCCTGTTCTCATTAGAGACAAGGGGGAAATAGTGATCTTTGAGGATGCATCTGTTACTTTGCCTTTCCCTTTTCCTTTCCTTTTCCCATTTTCATTCCTATTTCCTCTTTCTCATTCTTTCTGCTTTCTCTCCCACTTTCTCCTGTCCCCCTTCCTCCTTTTCCCTTTCCCTCTCCCCTTTCCTTTTAACTCTACTTTTATTCCTTTCCTCCAGCCTTCTTTTGATCCTCCCCTTTTTCCTGCCTCAAGCTCTGGAGAAGTTTTGACCAAGTCTGGACATCACTGTGATCATCTAAGCAGAACTGAAAACATTTGCTAATCCATTTATCCCTAATATTTGGAAAGTCTTTGAATTCAATCCAAAACTGTACATGGACAATCCTATACAACATTATAGACACTTTGACTTGGCAGTGGTTCAAGCTCTGCATTCCTCCTAGAGGACGTGGCCAGTTCTTTACCAGCAGTTACTGTGGAGCATACATGTATCTCCCAGCCTTTTAACAAGTGAGTGATTTCTGAATATCTGTTTGCTGTGTGGTGTGAACAAACCAACAAACAGAACTGAAACTATGGGGTGCTTGCATGCTGTTTAATATGTGCAGTAGTGCCACTGGGTATTTCCCTAATGTTAAAAGTATTTTTCTTTTCCCTGGCCAAGTGATGTAGCTTTTAATAATAATAAATAGCAAATAGCAGACCCTGTGCATGGATGAAGAGTTACAAGCAGCTGCGATTCTTCAAATACCTGTAGAATAAAGCATTCATTCACCTAGCAAGCACCGATAATAATGATCTTTTGATACTCTAGAGTTCAACCTGAGAAGGCAAAGTGAATTCACATAGTGAGTAAAACAGGTCCATGGAGACCATCTTGTCAGTCTTGTCAAATACCAAGTTGATGCTTGTTCAGCTGCTGTAAGATTTTTCTGCTCATCACAGTCAAGGCTAATAGAAAAAAAAGGTAACTTGAACAGTTTCTGCAGTATCCTTCTGACCCCTGTACTTAAATCATAGAGGGTCACATTGGAAGCTGCTGGACAGATTTCCTGTATGAAGAGATTTTTCCAGAAATTATTTTTTCACGACACCTGTATGGGGTGAAGTGGTATAAAGAGACTGTGTGGGTGGAATTTTTATCTTTTAACTTACTAATTTTACGAAGTGCCTTCAGATTTCTGCAGCTTGAAGATACCCTTAAGCAGTAGTAACTTGTAGTCTCTTACCCTTATTTTAGATGAATCTCCTTTCACAACTATTCATATAATTCTGCTTAGAGTAATGAATTTAAAAGGAAGAAAATATTAGCAATTAAAATCATGTGCACCATCAGGTTTCTAGCAAAGCAATGAGGAGAAGTAAATTAGACAACCTCTACCTTAATTTGATAATAGGTACATGAGGCATGGGTTTTTTTCTGCTTAAAATTCAAAATCAGAATGATAAAAAGAGGAAGAACAGATATTATGTGTTACATTTTTTAAAATATTCATAAATAGGAGTAATTTTTTTTTTAATCTAATGATGCTGCAACTCCTATATTGAGGTTTTCAAAAGAGCACATTATTGAATATGTTTGGAAACATGGCAACTTACCTCAAGGCATAAATGCATAAAAGCAGGTAAGAAGGTCCTTGTTTTCCCAGCTCCCTGAGAATCCCACTCATTAGGCTACCTCCACTGACTTCAAATGTATATAGCTAGCAAGTATTGGTAATTCTAAATTAATTTTTCTTACCTTCCCTGCTCTCAGATTTTGCAGTCTCCCTTTGGCAACAACCGGAGATGCATGACGTTTGGTCTCCCAAGCCACATCTCCTTCAAAGTAGTGAGTCTCATCACCCTTATTCCTCCCAAACTCTGAGACTGAATTACCTTCTCAGCACTGGGTAGTACAGAGCCAGACTCTCCAAATGACTCCCTGATCCATCAGTTTTATTGTCACATCTGCTTCTCTGTATGTCCCTTCACTCTTTCCTTCACAGTTTCCCAGCTACCAAGTTGAAAGGCAATATTTCCTGTTCCTCTCTCTCAGCTCAGCTCCAATTGCAGGGCCAATTACCTCTGCACAATTGTTATTTCAGCTTTCTACCAGTTACCCGGTCCAGCAATTTCTTGAGCCACATTAGTGATTCCTTTCGAGTTCAGGCTGCACTCCATATATTGTGTTTTCTCACACTGAACTCAGTTGTTCTGTATAAGTCTGAGATGCTCAAAAATACAGCAAGTGCCTAAGCAGTTGTCCCTGCTCCGTGTGAGGACCCCAAGCATACTCTTGCAGTAATAAGAAACCCTATCAGAGTAATTAGTAAGTCCAATTTTGAATGCTGTCTACAGATTACTTAGTGCCTGCTTAAAGACTGGTGCAATAAAAACCAGTCTCTTCAGGGAGATGAAGCCCTGCATGTTGAAATAACAATACATCTGTGTTGTTTCAGAGCTGGAAGTGTATGTCTTTCCAAAAAACTGGACAAAGACCCAGCATGTAAATATATGGGTACAATTTCTACTGGGAAAAATATGGTTAAGACAACTCCATGGACCATACTTGATCTCCTTTCTGCCAAAGCAATTTTTTCTCTTACTCTTTGGCCAAATTTTCACAGCCTGATGAGCCCCATCTTTGTAGGACCCCTCTTTGTGAGACCCTTGTCAGCAGATTTTTCTAACACTTAACACCCTATTAAATACAGATCATTAGCTCTTCCCTCCGTGTACATCTACCTGCTCTTCTGTTGTTTGAGTATTGTTTCAAAAAAGATTGGTATGACAGGTGGGTAAAAATCCTGCCCTCTGCTCTGAACCTTCCTGGGTCGAGCTGCGTGGGGACTATATGATTCTGCTTTCCTGTTTTCACAGCTACCAAAGATTCTCAAATGTCATGGTGTCTCTTACAGAAAATCTTCAGAAAATGAGAAAAAAGGATGTCTCCTTCAGCAAATAGATGAGAATATAGTTCCTGAAGAATAACTGAAAAACAGAGTGTAGCCATTCAAGGCAGCTGCAAACCCCTTAGAGTACACACCCCTTCCTTGCTCAGTAATTGCCATTTTTTATTTCTGTTCTCAAACAGCCTTTGAAATTGAAGTGAAACGTCTGTATTAGAAGAATACTAATACTATCAGTTGCTGTAAAAATACATGATGCAATATACATTGTATGTTATATACATTTTTAAACCTTTCAATTTGTTTTCTTCCAAGTTTCTTGACACCATGATATGCTAGGAAATAAGTTTAAAACATTTAACTTCAGAAAAACATTCCTCTCTGAAATCTCTTTTAGGAAAAAGCCCCAGTGACACAACAGAACAGCTTCGTATTTAGAAAGAGAGATTTGACCCTTACAAAAAATATGACTCAGAAGAGAGCAGAACAGAACTTTAGGAAATTAAATAATGCTTTAAAGTAGGAATTTTAAGAAATTTGCATATCTACATATTGCATTGTAACACTGACCGTGCCACCGGATGCAATGATTTATTTGAACCTAGTATTTATTAAAAATAGAGATTGTAAAATGGAATTTGACTGACTTCACTTGCAAGAAACTCTATGCCATAAAGCTATCCTTTCTCTAATCAAAATATCACCTGAATGAAGTCATCATGTTTGGCCTGATTGCATTTTTTCTCCATATATGTGCAGCTGCATTTGCCTCTCCATAAATGTCATTTGATTATGAGAAAATAAACAGGGAAGGACTCACAGGGAGTCGGTACAGGGCCTGCTTGTTTACCTGCCGCAGCTTTCCGGGCTGAAGAACAAATGTCATGCAAATGGTGCACCAGCAATGAGCTGCCAATCATCCCGCCTTGGCATTCATGGTGATTTGCTAAATCATTTAAAGAGACATGCTTTACTAAATGAAAAAATATCAGCAGCAAGGGCCTGTGTTTAAACATGGGGCTGAGTTATTATCCCAGTAGGCTGGAATGAAATGAAGACATCTTCCAATTAAAGCTTGCAGATGAACCCAGACAAACCCCCCTTTTTTCATAAAGACAGGCAGATTATGATTGGGAGAGAACAGCGACAGAGGCTTTCATTACAAGCTGATTATGGTGATATAATTCCCAGTGCTGTGCGTCTGCAGGCCCAACTTCACATTTGAAGGTTTTTAATATAATTTCCTTAGGGTGAAATGCTGAAGATTTATTAAACTTTATGAAGGGCTTACAGATCCAATTTAAGAGGACATATCATAGGGCAAAACTGACAGACGATGAAATACATTCCAAGAATAAAGAAAAGAAAAGAAAAGAAAAGAAAAGAAAAGAAAAGAAAAGAAAAGAAAAGAAAAGAAAAGAAAAAAGAAAAGAAAAGAAAAGAAAAGAAAAGAAAAGAAAAGAAAAGAAAAGAAAAGAAAAAAGAAAAGAAAAGAAAAAAGAAAAAAGGAAAATTAAAAGAAAAAAGAGAAAAGAGGAAAACAGGGATGCAGAAAGGAAAGAAGGAATGAGGAAGGAGGAGGGGAAGAATGAAAGCAGGAGAAAAGGAAGAAAAAGAGAGACAGAAAGAACTGATATTAAGTTTGGAAACCATCTAAAAAGAAATATTTGTTTATTTGAACTGTTCCTTTTATAAGCAACAGCTGTAATTTCCTAAGGTTTGTCAGAATTCAATTAATCTCAGGTTTGTTTCATGCTTAATAAAATCTAAGTGTTCAGATATTTAATGCTTGGATAACTGAAAATTTTATGGTCTAGAGCAAAAATGGATTAAAAAAACAGTTGAAGAGACCACTGATTTTTTTTTCCCCAGGTAAAGACTAGCTGTATTTCTGAATTTATATGCTCCTTAACACTCCTCATTCAGGGATCACTCTTGATTTTATGCAGATGCGTTTCCAATTACCCATACAGTCATTTGGGTGAAAGTAAGAAAAAGTGAGTAAGTGTAAGTTAATATACAGTAGTAACTGTCAACTTCTAAATGATTCTGAAAAGACTTAACTACACACATGCACATATATACACAAGCATGCGCATGCATATCCCAGTTGGCAGTGAGACTTTTACTGCATGTGAAGCCGAATACTTTGATGTATGAAAGAGTATCAGATTTTGGTTATAATGTATATTCAAGAAACCATGAAAACAGTAAGCTTATTAGATTTTTAGAAAATGAGAAGCAATGCACATAGGAGCAAATTGCAATGCCCTTTTAATTTTTTCTATGTAAGTGCCTGGTTGTTTGTTTATCCTCCAAAAAAAAATTAAGAGGGAAGTAAAACAATATAAATGAAATGATGAATGTCAGCAGCCCTTCACTCTGGAAAAATGAAAAACAACTGAGTCCATCTGTCAAGCAAAACAGTGAGTTAGGAAGAAAAAGTGTGACTTTGAGAGTTTCACTCAGTTTTTACATCTTCCAAAGAAGAGGTAAAATTCACAAAAGAGAACAACTCTGACCACACCTCCAACTGAACTAAAGGTAGAAAAAGCAGTCAGCTCTTTGTATCATTTCCTTGGCTATTTCATCTGCAGAAAGTAAGATGCCAGCACAAAAACAAAGTATTCCAGGTTTAACCTCTTCTTAGTCACACATCATGTAATCATTTGCTATGATGAACAAGGATTGAATCCTAGATAAGGATATAATACATATGTATGACTTACATATTTATATACATATGTATAAATATATATATATATATACACACCTTTAATTAGGAAGCTAAATTGTATTTCCAACATCTAAAGGAGATACAAAATGCACAAAAAATAATCAGTGTCCTAAATAATTTGGATGTACAGATGAAATCCTGTACAGTACTGAATTTTGTTGCCTTAATCTGAAATGGGGTCATAAGATCATTGTCTAAACTTTGCCACCAATCCCACTTTTATTTGATCTAAGTCAATATCTGATATCAGCTTTCTAGGGATAACCAAGAAATATGTTAATGTAACTTCTAACCTGGTAAGCATATTTCACTTTTCCTTCAAAATAAAAACTGTCTTCTAAAAGATTACTATAAAAAACTAAATGTTAATAAACAAAGACATACTAATTTAAAGACATGCATTTAAGCCCTTGGTTTTACTCTTTCTCCTGGATAGGCCACAGGAAGAATATCAGACTTTGTCACTCAACCTGCTTCTGGGATCTCCTCAAGATGTGTTTTGATTGATTGCATTTTAAGAGACATACATGTAGTTTATTCTCATTTAAAATTGTGTTCTCCAAAGATATTTATGTTTCTGTACACAGGAGAGGAAAAGTACAGTCTAGCTTCTTGACTTGGGGAAGACAAAGTGTACCCACGAGTTACACTCAATTTTTTTTACAAACATAGAGAATTTTTTAGGCTGGGACAGACCCAGATCTTTAGGAGACCAGACCTCTGCTACTCTCCTCTTGAGCAACGCACAGAAAAATGGGCAAGGTTTGGTAAGCAAAGTGTAAGGATACAGCAGCAACAGTAAGAAAAATGTAGTAGACCCTCAGACAGTATGTTACTAGCTTGTCTTTCATAAAGAAGTTTCAAAAATGAAACACCTACTGCTGCACAAGAAGTTATAAATACTAGCAGGGTTACATGCAGCTGTGCTTCACTACTGTACAACTGAGATAACAAAATGGAACTAAATTTATGAGCTTTTTTGAGATCAATAAGCAAAGATGTTATAGAAGAACTAGAAATAAGGAAAGGTGTTTCTATCGGGACAACTTTTAACAAAAAAATATCTCTGAGGGACACAACATATTTGTTTGAGTAAGTTTTGGTTACCATACTGTACACCTCCGTGCTGGAATAAATATGAACAGCATAAGGCAGCACTTTATATCCCTGATTAACATGTTGTGCTGACAGTTCTACAAGGATCCTAACGCTGAAGTTGTCTGGTGTCAGATGAGATTAACCCTGGACCACACGACCAACAGACAATTCACAGTCAATTGTCTTTAGTGGCAATCCGTGCTCTTAGCAAAGCAGTATGTACATATTGCTGGGTTATCTATTACATCACTTTAATATCTGTATATTGCTTAACCCACTGATCAGTTTGAATTATGTACCCTGTACCACAGGTATCATATCTTAGATCTGCAGAACTTGGCTGGCTTAAGTAGTGGATATTTATTGGTTTTGTTCTTTAGATTCACTGTTGAGTGCAGGCCACATCCTGTGACATTTCTTTGACTTTCTCATAGAAGAAGAAGATGAAGAAAAAGAAAGAAGAAAGAAGAAAGAAGAAAGGAGAAAGAAGAAAGAAGAAAGAAGAAAGGAGAAAGGAGAAAGAAGAAAGAAGAAAGAAGAAAGAAGAAAGAAGAAAGAAAGGAGGAGGAGGATGGGGAAGGTAGGCTTACTGGTTTTTTAGTTTTCTTCTTTCCAGATGACAGCTCTAATTAGTTTTGGTGTCAACCGAAGCACCATCTAAACCTGTGCTACAACCCAAATTCTGTGCAAGATTTAGCTAATAAATAGTTTCTTGATTTCAAAACAAAATCATTCCTTTCATCCTTTAGTTACATAAAATTTTAGAAAGTCAAGCTTCTGGTGAACAAAAAGACATCATCATATTCTGAGCACTCTTTTTGCCAGACTGTAAGCAGAGGTTTACTGAAAAAAACAGAATTCAGTTGTCAAAAGTCTAGCAAAAAAAAAAAAAATGCCAGGCTTGCTTTAACCCAAAGTATTTGAGTCGTGTCAGTCATTCGCACAGCTAAAATCAGTACCTGCCTATACTCTTGCAGTCTTCCATCAGACACTTCATGAACATTGTCCTACCTACTAAGAGGCTTACATTAGTTTCTTCTCTTCATACATGGTTGTTCCACACCTACACAAACAGAGAAAGATGGCTTGAATAAAGTAACATCTCTCTTTGTATTTCTCCTTTATTTCAGCTACATTTACGTTAGACTTCCCACTGTCATGCTTATAAACATTCACCTTAGTTTGCAAGGTGACAAGCTAAACAGTTTAATTTTTAAACAGCTTTTCTTAATTCATTTGGTTTTGATTTTGTGAGCTTGCAGTGATATTAAAACACATAGGTTATCCGAAGATTTGTACGTATGCAATAGAAGGATTAAACAGGATTGATTTCTGCATGATGTGAATACATAAAGTTTGCTCTTCACCAAAGATTCAGGCTCTGGCGGATGAGCATGATTATAATCTTGCTACAGTTCATCTACAAGGCATGTCAAGATAAAGAACAAATCAGAGACACCACCCGTAATCCTCCAGGAATTTGCCACCAAACTGACTATTTATTCTTTAATAGGATTTTTCCCACTTTTAGATTTGTCATATTATTGACCTGTAGAACTCATTCACTTGTTAACACTTGCAAAGTGCTGAATTACTAATAATTAAAATTGTTAATTTTTATAAATCCAATGAGATTAAGTGAACACCTCGGGATATTTCTAAAAATGTTTCAAAGGACATATGATGCAAGTGATGTCTGCATGGACATATGGTAAGAAAAAAAGAAGATTCTTCCGGCTTCTCAGCATAAACACATCACTACCTGAGGTCAGGTGAAATAGATATATCACTCAATTGAGAGATGTGTTATTCAAGTGAGAAAGTTGCATATTTTGAGCCCTTTGTTTTTTACGCATTCCCCAGGTGACTCCAGACTGGATTATGGTTAGAGATTTATGCTAGAAAAGAATTAATTATCTGTTAAAAAATCTTTCTGGCAAAGCAGTTGTTGAAGAGTGATCCTTTCTGATGAAACTATGAAACTAACTCCTAGACCCCATAGCAGGGACATACACCGAAGTGCTACAGGATGGTTGCATAAAATGCATAACAGTCATTGCTATGTATCCAAGAATTGACTGTTAAAAAGTACTTTGAAGTAATTTTCTTGCAGCGTTATGAAGACGGCAGCAGAGAGGCTGAAATCACAAAAACTATTCTCAAGCTTTTTCTCAAGCTCTGTGAAGTACAGCAACTAAGTTGTATTTCCTCTAATCTTCAGAAAAGTTAGGAAATATAAACCTTAATAGTTTGACATTTAGCACAAAAAATATATACGATGTGCTTTTATAAGTACTGTCTGCTCCTGAAGTCATGAATTTAAAAGCTATAATACTAAGTTCAGTCCATGAATAGCTATGGTTTAAGACTAAGCCCAGGCTGTGATGATTCTGAGTCATCTGTAAGACTAAATTATTAAGGACTTGCTTTGTGCTCTGGGCAAAGATATAAGAACTGAATAAAACATTTGTGCTTCCACACTAAAAAGAATTGCAAGGCTCATGTTTTGTAGAAAGGTCTATTTGCCAGTTGAAAAACAGGAAGAAGGAGATGTGCGGGTGACAGCAATAAATAAGACTGAGGACTTGTTTAATAATTCTACAGGTGAGTGAGAGGTTATTTTTCTGCCAAGTCTTGCTATCAGAAAGTATTTCTCCTGCAGGGATTATGTTCACAACACATAAACCCATAATAAATCCCATCGCATAAGGACCATTCAAGATAGGAGGTTGTACAGGACAGTGTCTCCAGATAGTGCCTGATCCCTTTAATCTTTATATTGGTGGCCATTTTCAGCAGATTGCAGACTATGATGTTGTAGCAGGTTCTATTTGAAACCAGGCAGGAACACCAATTTAGTGTAGTGGGTTTGTTAGCATTTCTTACCTTCTGTGAGATAAGAATTAGAGGGATGCAAAGCAGGCTCCAAACTTAAAGAATATAAAGAAGTTTATTAACAGAACTAAGAGAAAAAGAAATAATAAGGGTCAAAATACACCTTCAGAACACTTCTCTTGCCCCCATCCTCCTCCCTCTTCCCAGTTACAACATAAAGGCACAAACTTGGGATTATTCCAGTCAGTGTACCACCTCTATAATAGTCTTTCATCAGTTCACTTAGGGAGAGGAGTCTCTTTTGCCTATGCTATGGGGCTTCTCCACAAGAGTCTTCTTGTGGCTTCAATGTCACAGCACAACAGCCGCCTGGGGTGGTTTTCTGCTGGCATGTGAAAAGTCCCTTCTCTTGACTTAAAGCTTTCCCCACACCTGTTTTCGAGGGTTCAGTCCTAGCTAATAGGGTACTATTTAAGGATGAGCTGTTCAAGAGCAAAGGTTCTCATCATCTGCCTCTAGGGGCATCTGCATCTCAGAGATCTTCTTTTCCCCTGGGAGCAAAGGTCTTTACTTCACCACTATCGGTTCAGGCTTCTCCATTGGATCCCAGCTACTTCAGCATTTACTGATTCCAGCACAGGCATCTTTGCTCATGGCTACAGTTTGAACGTTCTACCCGCCATGCTTATCACAAAATTACAAGGGGTTCTCTGATGTATCATTATCCATCACCATAGCTTTACAAAAGAATTTCAGCTTCTAGGATTAAAATCTAAAGCTAAAATCTAAAATCGAAACTTTTATCTCCTCTCTCTGGGCTTCAGCTCTTTCTTCTTCACTGACTTTAGTGTCACTATCATGGTGTCTATTCACGTGCCTTTGCCTTTCCCTTTCCTCTGACCTGGGAGAGGATGGATGTGGCAGGTCTCATCTCTTCTGGGGAACTTACAGTTCAGAAGGGGTTGATCTTACCCAGAGTTTGCAGCTGGAACTTTATCTCTCTGTTGGTCACATGATCTCTGCTGGGCAGCGGCCGGGAATTGGTCTCAGCTGGAGCTGTAAAGGTCATTTTGACTGCATCAGAGAAGGGAGGGTCATCCCAGTCAGCACGGAGCCATGGGCCTGGCCCAGCCTCCGCTGGGCCGAGACAGAGCAGGGCCGTGGCCCCAGCCCCTGCCGGGCCCGAGCGGTCAGGCCCAGTCAGGCCCGGCCAGGCCCAGCCCGGCCTGCCTGGCCAAGTGTTCAGGCCCAGTTACCTGCCAAGGGCCGGAAGCAAGAGAGAGAGTTTCCCAGGCTTCCACATGGTTTAAATATGTAGGTTTCAAGAAGCGTTATTGGTCTAAACAACTATCCATCAACTCAAGTTCAAACCATCACAGATGTAATCCACACTTTTTTTCCCAGATTTTGCATGTTCTGTGGGGATTTTTTGTGACCTATCAATATGAAGACAACTGAACAGTAGTAAACAAGTGCTTTGGCATCAAAAGGGTTCAAGCACATGTAAGTGTTTTAAGAAACAAAATTCTCAGTGGTAGCCATACCCTGAAACTGAAAAGAATCCCTTCCATGTTATTAAAGGCAAATGTATCAGGGGAGAAATTGGCTGTCAGAAATGGAACCCAAACTGATCTTTATTTTTGCTCCCATCTGAGTCGTGTCTTCAAACATTCTGTGAAAACCTGAGAATATACATCCTTATCACCTTGTGTGCAAATACACAACGAGTCTGTAGCACACTTCTACAGACTGCTTCATTTCCATATGTCATTCTTTAATACAAAAAGAAACACTGCACTGATAATTTAGAGAATTTACCACTTTTGAAATCTCTTTTTATTATAATCTCAGGAACAGACATAACATGACATAATTAATTACTGTATATTGCACAAAATTGGTAGTAAGCACGGATTTATGGTTGAGATATACTTTTGATAGGTAAACTTTGTAGAATCTGAACCCACAGGAACATGGAATATATATTTAACACAGGAAGAAAAAGACCTTAATCCCATTCAAATGGTTATGATTTTCCAGTGACTGTTGTGAATTATACAGGTAGAAAGTTGATATTGTCCCATGTCTGGTCTGAAAGAAGAGCTCAATGAGCAGTTCAGCCTTCATTAGAGCCATGCTGTAGGCAAACATTACCTAGTCAGCCAAAAAGCAAGGAAATCTAGCAGAAGGAGGAGGCAAAACAGTTTAGCAAATCATTGACTAATCCACGGAAATTCATGGAGATTACAGAGAGGTTTGCCATTTCTGTCTCCAAGTATCATCAAGAGAGGTACAGCTTATTGACATAAGGAAATTATGAATCCATGGAAATGAGTTGATCTTTGGAGTTTTCAAAAGCATGGGGGAAGAGCAAGGATAATGCAATCGGAATCTCTGTAAATGCTTTCACATCTCTAAGATTGAAAGGACCACATACCAAAACCACAATGTCCTACCTTGTATCTCCACTGGCTTAACAAATCCATAAATGGTCCAAGAGTCTTGGAAGGGCTTTGGAAGTATGCTTAGGTTCATTAATGTTTTTCTGGCACACCCACTGTAGCTATGACCACTAAACGTGCATATGAGAGATTCACTGAGAGAAGTGAAAAACTGCAATACAAAAAATAGTGATCAGAATAATAAAAAAAAAATCTATTTAAAAGTCTTTCTAGTATCTTTTTTCCTTCATTTTTTCCCCCTTAAAAGCATTACTCTGTAGGCAGGTGCCAGCTGTTTCAATACAAGTAGGTTTTGCTACTGAAAACAATAAAATATGCTTCTCAAAAATCAAGACCTGTTTATTAATTTTCCTCACAGGAAAATGTTCTAATGCCTCCATGAAAGAATACTGATATGACAGCAGAAAAGTGAAATTTCACCCATAGTTGCTCTTCTTTTTCTCTTAAATCTCCATACAAGGGGCAAGAACAGAGAGGGACAGCCATCTCCAAGTGGACCTTTTTCTCTAACTAAATTCCACCGGTCTTTCTACCCTAAAACAAATCAGCTCACACACCAGAGTTTAATCCAGTCAAGTAGCTCACCTCATAATAAATTTAGTGATTAGCTGGTGGATTAGATTCATATATAGTATTGTATGAAAAGGTTTTGCTAAAATCCAGGTAAAATATGTCCATAGCTTTTTGTCTGAGAAGCCTTTCAGATACTTACTCAAACAGTTCTTTCAGATATTTTAAGCATGACCACATTGTGTCAGCTCAAGCTGATTTATGTTTAATTAAGTCAAATGTCTCATATAGAGCCCTCTGTGTTGCCTTTCTTATTCCTTTTTCTCTCTCCT
>VZRQ01005624.1:154172-172217 GCA_013397975.1 Machaerirhynchus nigripectus
ACTTACATAAAAGTTACCTAAGGTTTCAAAGAATTAAAACAGAGCAAAATAACAAAAAATATCTTAGGAAAGGGTGACTTATATTATTACTCAGAAAGATCACAGCTCATCAACTTTAGCAAATGTTATCACATTTATTCTTTGGTATTGTAGGGTAACACTGGGCATGTATTATCAATCCTTTCTAATCACACACTCCATTGAAAGGTGCATTTACAGTGCTGTCTGCACAGGTGGAATGAAAACACAACTAAATGTTCTTCCTGGGCCCTCAACTGGATTAAATTAATGCAGATGTTACAGTGTGTCACAGCAGCTGAAAAATTTGGCCTCTGCTTTACTCATTGATAAAGCTATTGAAATGAAATTACGAGATACCTGAGGTAGCTGTACATTTGGAGTTTGGTTCTAGTTTTTGTAGTTGTGAGCCTTAGCTTCTTTGTTGCAAAGAAAAGAAACAAGTCATATCTAATCTTTAAAACTTTCAAATCTTCAACCTTTTGGTTTTTTCTCTCTCTATTCTTTCTTTGAAATCTACACAGAGAAATTCAGAAGATGAGCAGGGATAGTCTCCAAATCTAATGAAAAACTTTAACAGCTTGAGGTTGTTTTGCAGAGATCCTGACTCTGAGTCTACTGTCACATATCCATGCATTACTCATAGCTATGGCAAGATTCAGATCTATTTTACTAGCCAGATGCTGTTTTTCTCTCTCATGCACTCATAGTTCATTGAGTGAACAAGTAGAGGAAGGTTTGGCCCTAATTCTTACCTTTCTTTAAAATATAAAAGATCAAATAATTTTAACGTCTGTAAAACTGCTTGATTCATATCCATCACTCAGTATGACCTGGTTTATCACTGCAATCACTCATTGTTAGGAGACTATGCCATTTACAACCCTTTCCAATTTCTTCTGCCATCTCATCTTGTTCCCTTTTCTGAACAAGTTATCTCTGCCTAACTAACTCCTTTACTATATTCAATTTCAGGCAATAATGATTATTCCCTTATGCTACTTCTATTGTTCTGGAAATATTCCAGTTTTAGTAATTGCATTCTGTTGACATAAAATCCCTTCTGCAGATTCAGTTGGATACCATATTCTCCTTTACTTCCTGTCCTAAAGTGCCATGTCTTGTTGCTGTGCAGCTCTAAACAGCTGCTCTGTTCTGCTCCACTGCTTTCTGCATTTAAGCAATTTGTGCAGTCACACGTTCATGTGCACGTACACAGACACACTGATTTGGAAAAGGAAATCAAGAACGCTTTAGCTGCAATTGCAGTGCAGGTTGCTGTATAAATAGAAGTTTGTAGTTACTTGACATTTCCCTGTTTCTGTCCCTGTGAAACTTTACCTAATATATTTCAAATATTTTCCTGCATTCTTTGAATAAATTATCTTAGCAGCATTTATTTTCTTTTCCATGATCCTCAAATCCAAATATAGATACCGTAGCCTTTTCCTTTACCTGATATCCCTAATACAGTTTTTAAAATCTCCTGCTTTTTCACTTAATATGTCTTCTTTTTCACTTGATAAGGTAATTTTGAATTAATTCCTGGGTAGGGTTTATTTAGTGTAGGTTTTTTCTGATCAATTCCCTTACCATGTTTTGCCTTTTGAAGTTCCTCTCTGTATGTCTTTTACTACTTTTACAGAACTCTACACTACTGTTTTAGAGTGACTTACCTTGCTTCAGTGTTGCTTGATTTTTCCTATCAACCCTGATATAAAAATCATTTCTCTCTGGGCAGAACTTAACATATTCTCATACATTTCAGGGTGATATCTAATTTATTTGACTATGCCAAGAGCCTTCCAACATGTGCTGAATTTTTGCAATTTTACATTCAGGTTTTAGATTTAGTTTTGCCTCACTGCTAGTTTGCATTTTTAGTTCTCATCTGACTTTGGGTTTTCCTATGATTAAAACAGAAAAGTAAGAAGTGTTCTCATGATCTGATGTTCACACACCCTCCTCCATCTGATGTGGTCTGAATATCCACCTTCCTCAGCCATTTCAGAGAAACATGCATTGGAATATTTTCATCAGTGGCGTATATAGGACAACTATTTTCTTTAGTACCTGTGTTTTACATTAACCCTTATCTCTATAGATTCTGCCAGATGTCTTTCAGTATTGAGGTCATGAAGTGAAACAGCCCAAGTTTTTTGTGATGTTCATGTGATTCTTGTAAAACCTGATTACTTGAAGTTATGATCACTGAAGTTATACTAAAGTAAGAAAAAGAGGTTTAGGGAATTAGTGCATATTTTTGGAACATCTCAGTGTATATTTTAATCTGTTATCCTTCTAATGTTTAAATTTGAGACTAAAATTTCAAATGAGAAAAAAGAAGCAAATAAGAAGAAAGGTAAAAGTAGAACTTGTCAATCTGTCTGAGAAGAATTTTTGTGTTTTAGAAAAGACCCAGTTAATGAATAATGTGCAATCAGATCCTTGTTTTGCCTGTTGTAATAAATATTTATATTTCTACATAGTTCACATGAATAATTTCCAGTTTGTTAAGCGATTCAAGGGAACACTCTAATATGACTAATTCTTAGTTGTGATATTTCTGGCTGTTTAAAGATTATAATATTTTTTGTACTGCCTCAATAGAGTAAACAGTAAAACAGTGAACAACAAATAATTAGCATTTTCATTCATGGACACATAGTTTCTAGTTCAGATGATTAACAGTCATTCCCAAAACATTTGCTTAACGCATCTGACCTAACTTGAAGGAGACATTAAGTCTTCTACCTTCTTTTTCAATTAGACATATGTGTTTAGTCAATAGAATAACAGGTACAGAAATTCACAATGCAGCACATCACAAAAGGAAAAAATCCTGAGCCAGTAAATATCAAGCAGTTTTAAACTGGATGTAGACAATCAGAAAAACATTGTAAAAGTGTCAAAAAACTTTTTTGGCTGCATTGAGAAAGGAATAAAGAAAAAAATGGCAAAATATTATTATATGATTACACTAGGTGATAAGACAGTGTTCTGTCTGGTTTCCTTTCTTCCAACAGGAAGTAGCAGAAAGAGAAAAAATGCAGAGAAGTGCAACAAATTTGACTAGAGCAAAAATAACAATTTTATTAGGTAACATAATGGACTATAGCACTGGGACTCTGCTCAAGCCCCCAGATGGCTGCCTTTCAGAGAAGTGACACTGTTCCTTCATAAAGTGCTTAAGCTGAAAGATAGTAGACTAGGTGTAGGCTACTGCATTCATTATTAAACAAAATAATTGGGTTCCATACTTAGCAGCTCCTCTCTTTTTCCACAGTGAGCAAGTTAGGAACTGATTGCTCTTTTAATGACAAGGGTGCTCTTTGTTTGGCATGAGGGAAGGGGTGATTATTTGGATCATTTCTTAAGTGAACTCACACATATATGACACCAGGTAGTGCAGACATCAGGCTAATGTTTGTCACAGTCTGGAAATTAAATTTTGGACGTTACTTCTCCTGTATCACTATAATTCCAACCTGGTACTCTGCTATGGAGAGATTTCTAATCATGTCAATTTTTGCCACGTAACGCTAGTTTTTTGATGGACTAGGAAAAAGCCCACTAGGAGTTAGACCACAGTGACATGTCAAAGATACCTACCAACTTTTCTTCTCAGGCTTTTCACTTCCAATAAACAGAGTGGCATGGTGATATTATCACACTGCAGATATCCCCCATTGTACCATCGATCCAGTTAGGGTTCTGCACTTTTTTGTTAATTACTTTCCTCAGAGATATCCAATTTTCAAAATGCACTTTTAGCTCATTAGAGATCCAGTCAGCATTCAAATCAAGTACTGAGTCAGCAGATTTTTAGGTAAATGCAATAATTATTTTAATCTTTCAGAAACAAGAAGCTACTCACAGTTTGGAGAGGGGGTGATAGTATTATTGTATATCAAGGGAACAGTGCTCTGTTTCAAATATTGTTTAGCAATGCAGATGAGACTGTGAAACAATACATTTTCAGCAGGCTATAGTTATGGATGCAGAACAATGCTAGACAAAATGTTAATTATTTTTGTCTCAAAAAAGAAGTTGACAAAAGAGGGGTTTTTTTTTTTTTTAGCCTCAAGATAAAAAGCAGTCATCGTTTCATATTCAACTGATGACAGTAGAATTTTTTCTTCCATGCACCACTTCTTATGCAAAAAACTGACATAAAAAATCAAGAGATAATTGATGTAATGAAAAATGAAACTTGAGGAAGTTTCGATAAAAAATAAATGCAGTATATTCTTGCATTTTTAAGGTTTTTTTTCTATGGACACAAATATAGGCACACATATGCTATGCAGCTTCAATAGACACTGAAAGAACTTTGAGTTTTGGAAGGGTACCATATGGAAGCTTCTATCCTAATACATAGAATCAACCCACCATTTATTTTTGAAACAAAGCACACACCAAAAAAAAAAGGTATAGTGTTTTCTCTGACTCTGCTTTCAATGACACTCATACATCAAATGTTTTCAGTACTGTAAAATTGCAAAGACTGAAGTTTGCCTGCTGTTAATAAGGTGTTCAGTAAGAATTCATTCAGCTGAAAAGCAATATCATTGACTAAAACCATGTTTAAAAGAAACAGTCCTGAAACCCCCCTTCCACCCATTTCCGTTCAGTTCTACATTAGTGATATAATATCATCTTCCTAGCTGGCTGTCATTCTATTCCATTTTTTTGACAAAAAAATAGTAGGTTTTTGTGCTTCTTTTTTCATGTTCCTTTAGTTTTTTACTGCTGCCAATGGATCCTTTTTCTTTTCAGGGGTGAGAAAGATGCCAGTTGTGTATCATCCTATTCTAGAATGAGAGGTGATGGACATAGAAGAGACCCTTGCATAGCAGGCATCTTCACCTGACCGTTACTATTTCTTTGAAGTACAACAGGAACAGAGCTGGTGACCTGTCATCTTCTGCCAAGAAGAGGAAACCAGCAGCAAATGGTCTTCCATCCTGACTGTGACCTTGAAATCCAGAAAAACTTAAAAAAAAATTTTAAAAGTGGTGGTCTTTCAGCAAAGGTGTTACGGCTGAATGGGACAGAACTTTGCATTTTGTGAGACGGTTGACCTTACCACAGTTCAGAGACATAAGAAAATAATACAGATGTAGTAGCCTTTTTATGCTGGAACTTAAATGCAATTCTTGGTCTACCCAGTAAAAATAATTCAAACATCCTGTCTCTTTTTTTTGAGGAAATAAAGGTTAGTTTTCATAGCTATACACAGAGTTCTTTGATACAAGGAGCTAACAAATTATGTATTCAAATCATTATTTGGTTCTGCTGTAGCAGGCTCTACATAGAACCATAGAATGGTTTGGGTTAGAAGGCACCTTTAAAGGTCATCTGATTCAAACCCCCATGGTGAACAGCAGTGACATCTTCAACTAGGCCAAGCTTGCTCAGAGTCCCAGCCAACCTGACCATGAAATTTTCCAGGGATGGGACATCCACCATCTCTCTGGACAACCTTTTTCACTGTTTCACCACTCTCTTGTAAAAAATGCTTCCTTATGTCTAGTCTGAATCTACCCTCTTCTAGTTTAAAGCCATTACCTTTGTCCTATTTACTACAGGTCCTGCTGAAAGGAGGATGGATGCCCCCATCTCTCTTATAAACGCTTGAAGTACAGAAAGGCTGCAATATTGTCTTTCCAGAGCCTTCTGTTCTTCAGTCTGAACAACTCCAACTCTCTTAGTTGTTCTATCATTTTGATCTTTTCTGTGGCCCTCTTCTGAACCACCTCCAATCATTCCATGTCTTTCTTGTGTGGAGGGCTCCAGAGCAAAATACAGTACTCCAGGTGGGGTCCTTGTACCAAAAGTATATGCATATCATAACACCATATTTTTTGAATTATTGTGGAAAAAATGTGTTCTGAGCAAAAAAGGGCTCTGTTCATCAATTAAATATATGTGACCACTGTACATCTATTTTCTTTATTTTTAATTCAGACCCTAATGGAAAGTGACATCTATTTGAGATTAAGACTCAAACGTAGAAATCTACAATAAAGCACTGATACAAGTAGAGGGAGGACCCATGAGTGCAGAAAAAAAGAGTGCTGACACAAAGGTTTTATATGTACTGACTCTATTGTGCTACGGTTTGAATGCATGAGACAAAGTAGTACCTCTGATACAATAAGATATTTTCATTTCCTCACTAACAAGTATTGGTGAAATAAGGCTTCCTGAAAAATAAACCTCAAATTTTGAGAAATGTAAAGCAGTAATTTTTTTCTGTATTATCCAATGACACCACTTATATTAAGATTCCACTGAAGTTTTTTAACCCTATTTTCCATTACTTGAAACTTACAGAAATATGCTGTAAGGACAGAGTTTAGGGTTTATTTATTTTCTTTATGAAAATGAAAAAATGGTTTGGCTAAATTGGTATGTCAGTTCTCAGGCATAAACATTTTTCTCTTTTTAGGCAAGTTTTTACATGTTCATATAAATAAAGAGTGACATAAACTTACTCTTTTAAGTTCTCTTTCACAATTGGCTGCTTGTGCTGATTGAAAGAAAGGACAAGTAAACAAGTTACTAGTATTTTAAAACTTTTTTCTTTAATGCTTCGTGCATGCATTGGAGAAGTATTATCTAATGCTGCAAAGAACTATGCGATTTGGTTGCTAATACTGTAGACAAAGCTCTCCTTGTAGAAACAATCCAGTGCCAGATACTTGACTTGACATCCTGCTGAGAGATTTCAAGAGGACTTTGCAAAATATAAATTAATTTTGAATACCAGAAAGTAGTATAAAGGCTACCATGCAGGCAGAAACAAAGCATCCTTGGGACTAGTTCTTTTATTCATTTAAATAGTTTTAAATGCAAGGTTTGTACAAGGAATTCAAAGCCCAGCAATTGCATTAGGCATATCAACCATATGAAAATGCATAATAATTATCATAAATATTTTAACTTTTTGTTATGTGTGTTGCTTCATTCTGGGTTCATTTGTCAATTTGAGTGCTAAATAAGACATTGTATATTAAAAAAAAAGGGGGAATATGTTGAGCTGAAATGTTGATTAGAGTTCAGATTAACAAATTGTATCAATCTCTTCACCAAGATATGTCCACAGAGGGTCCAGACTCTCTGCTTGTGGCCAGCTCTGGTGCCTTTTGTGACACTGTCTTCCATGTATGTGGAAAGTGCATTTATCCCATCTCTCAATTCAGTGTTCCATTGCTGCTTATTGAATTGCAAAAAGCTATTTTAGATGTCTATCTTCTCACCTCTTCCTCAGGAACTGTACCTTACCTAATAGGAGGGCTTGAATGATCCAGAAAATCTCAGCATTGTAGTGTTATAAAAGACTGATGACCTGAAATACTAGAAATGTCAAGGAAGTGCAAATGAAATTAAATACTGCCTCTTCTTATCATCTAAAAAACCCCTGAAGATAAATTAGATGAGGTTATTAGTACTGTTAAAACAGGGTCTCTTTTCCTAATTAAAGTATCTAGGACAGTATCTAGGATACAGCCAAGAGATTTTAGGCTCCTTCATTACATATGATACACTATTAGATCAGTGGAAGCCTTGAATGACCTGAAGCTTTGTTGTTTCCCATCTTTTCACACATTTAGGCCATTAACATATCAACGGAGATCTGGCTAGGGAGGGCTGATGGCTAAAACAGATAGGGAGTGGGCTATTAGTCAACTGCCAGAATATCAGAAGTTTTCAGGTGTTTGTTTTCTCTTTGAGGGACTTAATTAATAAGACTGCATTTACAGGGGGCTGTCCAATATGCTGCAGAATCTTGTCCAATATGCTGCATTTTGGCATGGGGTGAAAAGGAGAGACGATGAATGCAACTAATTACCATTTCCTTTTGTGTCAGTCACAATAGGTTTTGTCATGTGAGTAAAGTTATGGCATTTTTCCACTTAGTGGTGTCTTGTTCACCCAAAATCCCAATTTACTCCAAGATAACTTGAGCTGTTAAAGAGACACATCACTGCTTCTTTACTTAGAAGAGGGTAATCCAGTTACAGGAGGCCTCAGACTAACAGGAATTCCTGCCAGCACTGGGAGACCTTAGCAGAACAGCCTCTGCTGAATCTTGTGCACAACCTGATTTCAAGTGGTGGTGTGTGGCTCTAATTTAATACAGACAAGGGTGCAAAGCAAACAAGGTGAATTGCTTAGGGCACTAATATCTGAAAGGTAGGATTTCCGTAAGTTTTATCTCAGTACTGTCTTACTGGTATGTGTTTTCAAACTACTGTTAGCAGCCATTGTGAGGTTAAAATAATTCATCATTTTATCAGGATTATTGAGGGTATGACTGGAGACTTAATAGTGTGGTAGTGCTTTCTGTCACAATTTAATGGTATATTGATCTGGGAGTGAGTGAACAATCATGACCTTCAGCTGCTTACAGATGCTTTCAAGGGGAAAAGGCTTAAGGAGGTTATTTCTGAGGAAGTGGTTGTGGTGAGCCAGAAGCCATCTGGATGCGTGCCTCCTAAACAGCATGGCAACTTGGGAAATGCTGGCCTAAGTAATGACACCTAAAAAAAGAGAGATCACCAAAGATTCATGACCAGCCATTATTATCACAGGCAATCAATGAAGCCATCATGAGAATCATTAGTAGATAGCAGATTCAAGTTGTAGGCTGGTTAGGATCTATGTTTAGAGGTGTCTTTGCTCACAGTGTAGCAAGTGTGCAGGCCAAATTATGGAGTCATTTTTCAGTGACATCACTAAAGATCACAATGTGGAAGGGAGTGATTGTGGTTCAGAAAAACACCAAGCTCTTTTAGGGTCTATGTTACCAATGCACTCTCTTATTCTATGTTCAATAGATTTCTTGTTTCTGATTTTATTTCTTTTCCCCAGCTATTCTCCACAGAAGTCGAAAATAATAGTAGCCAGAATGATCAAGTAAACATTCAAAAAGTTCAGAAATATCTTCAAAAATCATGAAATCCTGCCATGGAAGTACTGGATTTTCCTTTGAAATGCCCTGTCCTTATATAAAGAGACTAGGAATGTGGATCTTGGTGTACTGGCAAATATACAGTAAAAAAAATCAGATCACCTATCTACTGTAACAGATGGATAGATACGCTGCTAGCTATAGAGATAGTTAGCTAGCTAGATAAATAGATAGATAGATTAGGTGAAAAAAGGGTATATCCAGGAAAGAACTCTGACTGTAGTTTCACAATTGTGAATTTTGAATTTTGCACATCATGGGGATGAAACGTATATTTTCTGTTGTCTGATAGTTTCATATGTCTTTGGTTGAAAAGAGTTTTTTTGCCAAAGGAGAACACTCTACTTTTTTGCTTCTCTGTAAGGCTTTGTAAATGTCTCTTACATAATTTGTTGCATTGCGTGGTATTGCAGCATCAAGCATACTGAGTAACACACCTACTGGAAAAGCACTCTCCTGTCTGTTTTGACAAAGGTACATGCCAGTAGGCATTTCAAGCCCATCAAAAAAAAGAGTTGATTATCTAATTATTGATATATTTGGACTCTACAATTCTACATCCTAGTTCTAATACAGTTGATGTGATTTTTAGCGTAAGCCTTGCCTTAAGTGAGAATTATCTTGAGGGAGCAAGGAGCTGTAATGACCTTTAAAATACCCATATATACTTTATTGACTAAAATGCACAGAAGACAAGGTAGTGCACTAAACCATATTGAATATGCATTACATGGCAGTAGGGTGGGGGAGGGAAAAATTTGTCTGAAATCGAGTAAATAGCCAATAAAAATTCACCTTGTCTCTATATTGTCCTAGGAGAGGCAATCACATCTACATTTATTAGAAGTAATGATGTAGTGTCCTGCAGATAATTAACACAATAAAATGCTGTTAATTTCACAGTGTCATTAAAAAATTTGCCAGTTTAAATTAGAAAGTGATTAACCCTCTGAGCGAGGCAATGACATTTCCATTCCCAGTCTGTGAATTAAATTTGCAAGATTTTTTTTTGCTTTGAATGTGAAATACTCCACTGATGTTTTCCTTTACTTTTCCACCCTCCCACTCTGTCCAGTAAGGAAATTCATGGGCTAAACTGTCTGAATTCATTACTATTTCACAGAGCTAAGCCAAGCTCTTACCACAGGCATGGACGTGTTAGTTACTAGAGGATAAAGTCTGTCTAAAAGAAAAAAAAGAACTAATAATCCCTGATAAGCAGAAGTTCACTGAGTAATGAACTTCTTGTTGGTGCATGTAAGAGAGAAAGGTTTTTCCATTAATGAGGTGGCTCCAGAAAGATTTTCATTCTGTATAATGACAGCAAATCCTTAACCTTTTGCCTGGACACTACTTTATCCATTTACTGTATCTACTTCTTCCACAACCTGCTTTAATTAATACCTTAAAACAGGAATAAACTCATTAAAAGAATAGATTTATTGCACAGTAATTTAAATACTCTAACTAAAGTGAAATCCTCTTAAAGAATGTTTAATTAGAGGACAGAACCAAAAACGAATGAAAACTCAGGTCAGTCATAGGATGGTCCAACACATTAAAGCAACCCTTAACTGAATAAATTTAATGCATGAATTTACATGGCTCTTAAAAATATGGTTGATTAGGCACACCCCCTAAAAACATTCATGATACAGGAATAAATTAGAAATGTACAAAGACTATACTTTAATGGAGAAAATGTTTCCAAGGTACATAAGTTTAATTGACAAATCCTGTTAACTAATAATGAGATTTAGGCTCAAACACTGCTAAAATTTAATTAGAAATAAAATCCTAAATAGTATCCTGTAGATTTACCATATGTTCCATATGTTCAGGGTTCTTATTATAAGGAAATACCTCCACTGGAAAACTTGTTTCAGCAGACAAGGGGGAAAAAAAGATTAATGCAGTACATTCTCCATACTACCCTTGCCTTTCAGTTACACCATTCCCCAGATGACTCCCTGCTCAGAGTGCAAAGATTTTGACAAAGCCAGATTGCTGGATTTTTGGTAGGTACCAGATCATAGATGAGCTTGATGCCTTTGTAATATCTCACTGGATCCTGTTCCAGGTGAAGTCTGAGCCACTGTCAACACTGGGGGTCAGAAACTCAGCTTGAGTTGTCTAAATCAGCATGCAGCAGCCTCCTACAGTGCACTGACAGCCACCTACACTCAAGTCCAGAATCTAGACCAGACTCAGAAGCAGAACAGGACTTCATTTTTCCTGCATAGAGATGGGGTGGCATTTAAAGTAAAGTGTATAATAATTTTTGTAATCATCTGGATTTGTCTCTTCAAAAAAGGGTTTTTAAAGAAAATCACTGATGATGCACTTGCTTGATGAAACTATTTAATAAGTTACTGTACCAACACACAGAAAATATATAAGCTTGGACTCTCAAATACATTTTACCTAAGTCAAACAATTGTTTCTCAATTACTTAAGGTACTGAAAGAAAATAGTAATTGTCTTCCTTCTTTGTCTACCAATACCCATTTCTGACCTTGTGATGTCATGTGCTCCAACAAAGTCACCAACGGAGGCAGTAGCAGCTGAAGTATTTGTAAGAGAACAGAAGGCCTGAAGCCAGAGAAAAGTTCAGTTTTAGCCAGTCCAGAGGAAAATTTGAACAGTACACACACAGGGAGGAGTGATTAATTTTGGTTTGTCATAATAAAGATGCCAGCACCAAAATCCCTTTTTAAGGAAGCATCTCAAACCACTCTGTCCATTTCTGCAGAGCAGCCTCTCTACAGAATTCTCCTCATCAGCTTGCATCTAGGGGTCATTCAGAGACAGAGAAGGCACTAAGCCACCTGCTACTAACAGGTAGCAGGAATCAATCCCCTGCCTCTTTCAGCTGTACATTTTGAGTAGTTCACATGTTCTATTTCTTCAGCAACCCATTTTTTTCTCCCCAAAGAACCAAAGATCTGACCTTCTTCTACCCAAAGTCCTTCCCAGGTTTCTGATAGTGCCTTGCTAACACCCGCTCAATATTTACTTACAGACCAGAGACTACTGCTCCCCTGGCACCCACTGGCATATATTTCCGGGGAGAAGAGACATAGTCCCACCTCTACACTGGGCCAAGACTACTTCTGTAGGGAAAAGAATTCTCCTACAGCAATTCTTCAGCATAACAAATTCACTGCTTCTCACATAAAGTTAGATTTATAGAAAAGGAATCACATTATACATCCCCAAATTTCTTGGGTAGAAAAAAAAATCTGGTTTTGTTAATGTATTAAATGATCTGTTTTCATATTGGGAAATGAAAAAGAAAGGAAAATAAATGTTTGGAAGCCACCATATACAAAATAAGAAATGTGTAAAGGGTGGAGAGAAAAGGTAGTAAAAAAAACCCCTTCCACACAACTATGAAGTTGACAGATGTTAAAGCAGAGAACTGACAGTAGTTGCTCTTCAATGAGTATTCAACAGCACTACAAATCTCAGTAATACAGAAATTTTCTTTACAAATATTGTCAACATTAATCTTTTCCAAAACCTCCAATGACAGGCTTTTCTCCTTCTTGTACAAAGGTTTTATATTACTGCAGAAACGTTATGGGTAGCACCTGCTACATACAACATTGGAAAATAGTTAGTATACTTGTCTTTGCAGATTCATGGCTTTCTGGACCATTTGTTTTTGGGACCAGCAGTTTTTTGCAGTTTTTACCTCTGCCTGAAAGTAAGTACCTTTTAGAGTCCCCTACTGCTATTTTTTTTAGTTGAATGTGGTTTAAAAATAATAATTTACATTCACATTTAAAATCATGACTATTCTCTTTTTCAATATGAAACAAAAATACAGAGTTTAGATCTCTGAAGTTTGAAAACCATCTTTTGCCAAGAGTTTGAAACTATACATTTTCTAGCTGTGACAGCCAAAAATTGTGGAGCATCTGGCCTGAGAGCAGTTAATATCACTGAGAGAAGTGGATGAGCGTTTGGATACAGACTGTTTGTCTGCTACACTGAAGCAGACAAACAGTCAAATCCCTAATGAAGCACTCTAGCTTTGCATCAGCTCAGACTGAGCTGTAGCTATCCCAAAATGTGCTAAGGCCATTATTTGACAAATAAGAAAAGTTGTCACTGCTGATGAAAGTGGACCAAAACACTCTCTTTTCTTGGCTGCTCATCCCTGTCTTCCTAGGTAGCAGGTCAGATCACTGGTTGAAAAGCAGGGATTTGGTTTTATAAATACCTGCTCACATTCATGGCATGAGTAAGAAGTTGAGGTGAGGAGGAAGATGGGATTTCAGAGGCAGAATCAGGTTAGCTTGATCAGTGCATCTGAGAAGTTACAACTTGATTTCAGTAGACCACTTAGCCATGAAATGCAGATTGAAGAAGCTGGGTTTGATATTTTACAATTTTTTAAAGCAGTCTAAACTTTGTGATTTCAGCTAAGGCTATCCTGCATTCAGCTGTAACTTTGACTGATGCCTTTTAATATGTATTCTTTCACCCATGCAATGGCTTTTAAGCTTCTCTTTCTCATCAAAAATCTTTTGGTTCCTGATTTCAGGAACTCCACAGTTAGAAATTTTGCAATGCACTCTCAAAACTGGCTAAATATAATTAATCTATAATGGTATACCACTATAAAAGCTCTGACCAAGGCTTTAAAAACTGGATACCAGATAGCAAGATTTCAAAACCTTAGTGTAGGCACTCAGTAGTTGCTTTGATATTCAAAAGTTCCAGGTCCTAGAGAAATCACTGAGAAAATGAATGGTGCAGAACTATTTCTGAATGCAGATTATTCATTGGTTTTATCATACGAACATTTCCTGGATAGAGTATAATGTGTGTGGAGATTTCAGGAGGTATACTTTTGCTCTTCTATAAAAGGATCTAAAAGCTAAGAAAACAAAATTTTATATTTTACAATGAAACTGTAAAATAGAAAAACTGCTTTTGATAGAAATGGTGCAAAACTTGAATTTTGGATGCAGTTTATAAAGCATTAGATTTTCAGTCTCATTCAGCTGATGCATTTCTACAGGTTATTAATATGGTTAGGATATCTTTTGTACTTTAAAGTTCCAGATTATTTTTACAAATGATGCTAAAATAAACTAAAATTGCTGTGCTAACACCTCAGACGAAACACCATGGATTTTCTGGGTAGAACTATCACTGGATAATAGAGTGTGGCTGTTGTAATCTAGAAACTTCCATCCCAACTACCAAAATTAAAATAAATATTGGTTATTCATTCTCAGGAAGGAGTGCACATGAGTTAAGTGATATCCCTAGATTTCAAATTAGTGCGGCCCAAGGCAAAACTTTGCAAAGATTACAAAACTGAGTTTCATATGACCATGAACCTGCTGTTAGTCTGGGGCTATCCCACTCTTTCCTACAACACAAGCTTTGACTATATCTGCATCTTATTTTTTACACCCCTGCCCTGTGGGCATCTTTTTAACACATTCTGTAAACTGTATAAAAAGATATTTCACATCCTGTTAGTCTTTGTCTTAAAATTGTTGTCCACAGATACCTTCTCGTGCTGTTGATGGCAAAGTTGATGAGGATTCAGTTGCTGGTGTCCCCTGCCCTGTAGATGTGTGATCCTCATGGTGAGAAGCATCATGGAAATGGTAGAATTGAAATCTACTCTCCTTGTTCCCTGAGACCCTGAAAGGAGGGATGGCCTTTGCTCTTCTCCTTCCATTGTCTCTATTTGCTGTAGGTCACTACTGCCATTCTGTTGATCTGTTCTGTTGGAATAAAGGACTGTGCAGTCCTCTACAATCAGAACTGACCATTGAAGCATGTGAAGCATGGAGTGGCAGAGTCTGTTCAAGGCCCTTTGCCACAAGCCTGTCACCTTCTGCACAGAATTGTCACCTCCTTGCAGTGTGTATTCAGGCTAGATAACAAGGATCTGACTGTGTGCTTTTCCTTCTCTCGAGTTCCTGTGAATGTGAGGACATCCTCCCACAACATCTTGCTCTCTAAATTAGAGAGAAGAATTTGATGAGTGGACCATTAGGTGGATAAGGAGTGGGTTGGACAGTTGTATCCAGATGGTAGTGGTCAGTGGCTCAGAGTCCTGATGGACATCATGACAAGTGGTGTCCCTCAGGGGTGCAAACTGCGCCCAGTGTTATTTGATGTCTTCATCAATGACTATGACAAAGGGAACAAGTGCACCCTTAGCAAATTTGCTAATGATACCAACCTGAGTGATGCAGTTGACACACCTGAAAGACAGGATGCCATCCAGAGAGACCTGAACAAGCTTGAGAAGTGAGCCATGGGAATCTCATGAAATTTAACAAGACCAGGTTTCTGCACCTGGGTCAGTGCAATCCCTGGTATCAACACAGGCTGGGGGATGAACAGATCCAGAGAAGCCCTGCCAAGAAGGACTTGGAGAGCTGGTGGATGAGAAGCTGGACATGACCCAGCAATGAGCACTTGCATCCCAGAAAGCCAAACATGTCCTTGGCTGCATCTCAAGCAGCGTGGTCGGCAGAACCACGGAGGGGGTTCTGCCCCTCTGCTCGGCTCTGGTGAGACCACACTTGCAGTGCTGCATCCAGCTCTGGGGTCCCCAGCACAGGATGGACATGGACCTGTTGGAGTGAGTCCAAAGGAGGACACAAAAATAATTAGAGGGATGGAGAACCTCTCCTATGGGGAGAGGCTGAGAGAATTGGGACTGGAGAAGAGAAGGCTTTGGGGTGACATAATTGTGGCCCTCCCAGTCTCTGAAAGGACCCTATAAGAAAGATGGAGAGAGACTTCTTACAAGAGCGTGTTGTGACAGGTCAAGGGGGAATGGCTTCAAACAAAAAGAGGGTATGTTTAGATTAGATATGAGGAAGACGTCCTTTACCATGAGGATGGCGAGGCATGGGAACAGGTTGTGGATGCCCCATCTCTGGAACTGTTCAAGGCTGGATGGGGCTCTGAGCAACCTGGTCTGGTGGAAGGTGTCCATGCCTGTGACAGGGGGGTTGGAACCACATGAGCTCCCTTTAAGTTTCCTTCCAACCCAAGCCTATACAGAACATACTGAGAATCAGGATGAGGCTGACTTTAGTCAGATTAGCTGTTTTCTCAGACAATTCCTCTTCTTGAAGATATTCAAATATCTCCAGTGTTGAAAAGGTTGCCACAATTATTATTTGCCCTTTGCACACATGCTGCACTACATTATGGCATTTTGGGTAAACAGAGAAAGACTCTTTGTTTTGGCAAAAGAGAGGAATCACTGCACCCCAACTTGGAATCAGGATATTTTTCTCTTACAGGAAAGTCTGCATAAATATTTCAAGACTGCTGCATATCATTGTATTGTGAACTCAACCCTTAATCATTTAATTGTGATTTGTTTCCAGACAAGATAGTAAACTATTAGATAAGGCATAATTTCTTCACATCTGTTAAATGAACATAGAAAGAACAAATGCTTTTAGACAGATAGCTCTTAACATCAGTTTGTGAAGATCTTGCACATTTCCTGATTTCAGAAATAGTTCATTGAAACTTCAAAGTTCATTGAAGCTGGTCTTACTGATACTCATTTTGTAATGAATATAACACTTTGCAAACATACATAAAAATGTGTGGGATAACTTTCCTAATATTTTATTCCTCATCAGTAATGAAAATCTCATTCACCTATGTTGCAAGCAATACATTAAATTAGCTAAGATCTTGGCAGTGCATTCTGAAGTGGGTGAACCAATAGAAAAAATACTTTGGCTTAATAATTGTTTCTCCTTTTCCATTATGGGCAAAAAGTTCAGTGCTTATATTTAAGTCACTAAATACTGCATGTCACCACCTTCATTAGTGATTTCTGAAGGCTTTGTTCACTCTTTCTTTCTTCTCTTTTTACATTTACTAACAACGGTGTAAAATGTATACTCTGAAATACCAGAGCTCTTATTTTGCTGCCATTGGCAATGAGATTTTTGTGTTAAAATGGTAGAGATTGGTAACTGTGGATCTAATACTGGAAGAAAATTAATCCAGTTAAGCAGCCGGGACGAACTGGGGGTGTTCAAAAATACTAAAAAAAGTACACTGTATTTTCAGCATTTGGAGATTAATGCTGACTTTCCCAAGGAAAACTTATCAAATTACTGCAAAATATTCTCATATCTTAGTAAATTCCATTCCTCCATAAGCATGATGTCTCTTTTTTTGTGGCATATGTTGCTTCACCATTTGAGAAATCTGGGAACAAAATAATCTCAAAGTTTATGTATAATTTCACACGTTTTCATTAGGTTCACTTTCTTCTAATCTACCTGAATGCAACACTTGTGAGCAGAGAATGAGTCAGTGATTAACAGGTATTTGCTAGTACCTCGTGGGTCAGCTGGCATGAATTGACAAACCATGATGTTTCACCACTATTTGCTTTTTTTGTCAGCACCAGAAGACATGGTCTACTCATGTCTTGTTCTATATTCATGCCATGCAGTCTGCGCTTTGAATTTCTAAGCTCACATTTTAATCACTCTAACATGAAAATTAAACTTGGCTTTAAGTCCAGTTACAAGAGAGCTAACATTTATAACAGTAGATTTCTTGCAGAATATTTAAAACACTGCAGTTTGTTTAAAAATCAACAAGCTTCCACAGAGGCCAAAATAATTTCGCTTAATAGGAAGGGTTACGTATCACATTGATATTTACAAAAAGTTCAGTACTTCATTTAAATTTCTTTTAACACACTTGACTTATTGATTTTTATATCAATATATTGAGCACTTAATTTCCTCAAGAAGATACGAGTTTGTTTCAACGGACTTCTAACTGGAATAAAGAAAATACTGGTGACAGATGACATGTAGCAAAAAAGTTGTGACTTGCCTGTGAAGCCAATCATCTACTTGTTGTTCACTAGCACTTTGACATTTTCTCGGTAAATATGTTATGGTTTCATGCTTGAGTGAGTATATCAGGTGTGAGTGTATAAAGTGGTGGTGGTATTATCATTGTTATTATTATTATTGTTATTATTATTATTATCATCATTATTATCATTATTA
>VZRQ01005624.1:172239-200740 GCA_013397975.1 Machaerirhynchus nigripectus
CTTTATTATTTTGAAAGGAAGAAATTTAAAATGGGCTGGAAGAAGAGGTGACTGTTAAAGTACACAATCCTATGAAACCCTTCAGCAGGCACTTAACTTCGGAGGTCAATGTTTTTCTAGTAAATAGGACCACTTACTGGTCTGTTTTCTGCGCTTTGCTCAACCAGTATTCAATTCTATTAAATTATTAACTTAATTAAATTATTTTAATTATTTAATCAGTATTAGTTATGTTAACAGTGTTTGACATGGGGTTATAGAAAAAAAAGGCATAGATTTGTATTCTTATGAAATTTTATCTTAGCCTCCTAAATGTACTACAAGAACTAAAAATATAGAACTGTAGACTATTGAATAACAGTCTGAAAATAAAATAAAACTGGAATGTATGTGAAGCGTGCAGCACAAATTAAAGCACCAACATCTGCATATAGCACATGCCACCCACTGTGAATAACAGTGGAATAGGTATTAGTTTCACAGCCCACAAAGCTAAGAGGCTACAGTTTGTGGGCACTTGAAAGCTGCTCCTCCATTTCATATTTGCTCATCTGTTAATTCTGAATTACTTAACCCCTTGGCAGAACCTACCCAGCCACACAATTATTATTAAAGTCCTGATTTTGCTCAGAAGTCATTATATTTTTTGCTCTTACTTCTCTGCATGCTTGTTACCTAAAGCCAGAGCAAATTAGAATAATCAGTTACATGTGGGAGTATTTTTTATTAAAGAACAAGGAAGTAAGTTTTAAGGTTTAACAACATTAAACCTTAAAACTGCATACTGAGCACCATGAACCTTGAGCTTGTTACTGCTCTGATGAGGTAAGGGTGTCCACCTCTAAAGGCAAGGTCTACCACACGATCAGCAGACCAAAAGCAAATATGGGAAAATCAAAGCATAGGCTACTGTATGCCTTTCACAGTTATCAGGGAGATGAAAATCATCTTCGTCAGGGAAGAAATGGTATAGTAACAACCAGTATCTCTTGAGCAAATGCAGAGTCACAGGGATGGGCTGAGGAAAACACATATACAATAAAGAATGTCACTGCAGACCACTCCACTCTCATAGAAAGAAACACTTTCACATGTGATAAATCACAGTTTAGCAGCCAAGTTACCAAAATCAGTAAAAAATTAAAATTAAAAAAAAAAAAAAAAAGACAAAAGAAGCATGCTAAACTAGAAAAGTCAATCCATGAACATGACTATCACACAGCATTTTACAAGTGAGGCAAAAGAATTGTTAACCTCCAGCTTCAGGTTAAAAAAAAAATAAAGAGTGAAAGGAAAATACGAGAAGTTCATGCGCCTATGACAAGTCATGGATTTCCATTTTGGCAGCTGGCTCAAGCTCTAGAGGAATATTAGTGTATGCTACTCAGCAAAAGGAATTTGTGACTTTCTCTCATTGAAGATGGTTGAGGTCATGAGGTCAGTTCTTTGCCTTTCTGAGTCAAATTTCATACTCTTCAAACTTTTTCAAGATGTACCAGCTTGCGTTGTGTAACCCATTACCGGCAGAAGGCGCTTTAGTTACCACTGCAGCAGCAGCAAAGGCTAGTGCCTTAAATCAGAAGCAACAAAGAAGAGTTTCATTAATTCCTTTAATGTTCTCTCTACACAAAAATGCATTTCCTTAATATATATTTCAAAAAATGGATTTGACAAGACAGCGTTTGCTGGAAAGCTCAAATTGTCATGAAATTTACATTATAAAGGTTGACAATATGATCATTATATTTAAAACCTCTTGAACAAGATCCTTTCCACAGTGATGTCAAATTACTTGAATTCAAGCAGTGTTATGGCCCATCCTGATGTTCTGTAAGGATATTTCCATAGAAAATCAATCTATTGTGAGATTTATTCTCTTGTGGCACTCTCAAAATTCATATTGCAGGAGTTAAGCGTAGAACTTCTTTTGAATTTGCCACGTTTTATAAACACTGCAAAGATTGAAACAATGTTAATAATGGCCAAAACAATTTATTTGTAAATGCGTGATAGAGGTGGTGTGAATTCTGCCTTTTCTTCAGACATCAGTATGGACCAGTCTGTATGAATAAGAAAAGTATTTTGTCTGTCTACAATTCAACAGCTGTGCAGAAATGAATGAACATATACATGATGATAGAGCATGGAAATTTCACTCATTTTACATTTCCACAATGTTTCCACTTTTTGTAATTTTAGCATCTGTCTTGTAACATTTGGTGATTTTCTTAACATTTCAGGTCCAAAATCATGAGTTTATGGGAGGCTCCAAATAGCATTCTATTCTCTATTTTAGGGGGGGGGAAAAAAGGACACAGGGAATTCTAGACCTCACAAAACATGTCTCTCTTGGTTCTGGCCAGGGCAGAATTAATTTTTGCAGTAGCCAGGAAAGGGACATGAATAGGACCTGGAGGTTATTCTATACTACTTCATGTCATTGCCAGGGGGCAGGAAGAGGGAGTCTTTTCCAGGGAGAAGGGGTTCCTTCCATTTGAGTTTCCTTCTGTGGCGGAAGGAGCCCTTATCTATTATTTTGTGTTTTTTCTGTGTGAATGATTCCTCTTCTTACACCTGTTGGTATTAATATTGTTGCTGTTACTGTTCATTCTCCTATCTCATTGCTGTTTCCAGTAATTTGTTCTAATCCCAACTTGTGATCTTTGTCCTTTGTGGCTCCAGCTGGAGGTGGGGGAGGGAGAGCAACGCGTGTTTTTTCTGTGGGAGTACTACATTGGAGGCTACAATTCCTAAACCACAACAGTGGCTATTTTCAACTGCATGAGATAACATTTTCTGGAAGTCAAAACACAAATGCAAATAATACCTCTTTTTTTTTGTTTTTCTATAAGAGTAAAACATAAGACATTTCAGGATCTGTCCCAATATTTGTCCCATCAATTAATGCATAATTGCTTGTAGCGCTGGGATTTGCACCCAAAAAGAGACTGTGTTATTCTAAGCTGAATAGATCTTTCTGTAACAGATCGTGAACTATGAACATACCTGTAGGAGACATTGCCCAAGCACGAACTGAAGACTGTAACAAAAGGTAAACAGAACATAATCAAGCAGTTGCTTTAAGATAACTATAAAAACAAAGAGCAAATATTTTTCAAAGCATTAGAAACTTAGTTAAGATCTTCTACTGAATTCTAATAGAGAAAACATAGTCCTTAGCAATTCAGATGTCTAAGAAGGATGAAATATTCCAAAATGAAAATATATATCAAAAAATTATAACCCTAAGTAAAGCCAATAAAGCACCTTGAAATATAGAATCACACAATCACAGAAACAATTAGGTTGGAAAAGACCTCTAAGATCATCAAGTCCAACCTACGACCAAACATAACCTTGTCAACCAGACCATGGCACTGAGTGCCACATCCAGTCTTTCCTTAAACACCTCTAGGGACAGTTGTTGCCGTTTCCTGGTCTTAAAATTAAGAACCAAACACGATTAGAGGGGAAAAAAGGGTTTTACCTCAGTATTTATTTAAGGATCCTCAGGTGCACCACATCCAGGTAGAATGCACTCCCAAATGCACCCCAGAATGCACACCAAAAATGCACCCACACGATGATTCACATATACAGTTACAGACCTTGCAAATTAGCATATCTATCAAAGATTCCCCAGTGAGAGGCTCAAGAGAAGCCCCAGTCCCGAGAAACCTTCCCCTTGGATGGGCCTGTCTTGGTTTACAGAATGTGCTCTGGAGAGGACCTTGGTGTCTGGGGCTTTCTGACCCCCAGCTGCGAAGTTTCCAAGATGTTTGCTCTCTTGGCTTAAGGAACTTTGGGTCTAAGCCCGTTGTCAGACTTAGAGAATTACAAGTATGTGGGCTAAAAGCACTAAGGATACATAAAAGCTATATAAAAGGGTATATAAAAGGGGTATATAAAAAGGCAAAAAATCATCATGGCATCACAGTGACTCCACAATCTCCCTGAGCAGCCCATTCCAATGCCCAGTCAGAGGAATATGAATATAGAGAAATATGATAAAATTATCAGTACATACTAATGTCTAGAATTACCTCAATTAATAATATTAGGAGAAAAAAACAACCAGAGGTACAAAATTTCATGCACCTTTACCTCCATCACAACCAAATCAAATAATCTGTTAATTGCAAAAAGGGTAACAACACCTGTATATACATACAGTCTTTGGGATGTGATAACATCCATTACAATCAGGAAATATTTGACTTGAGGAGAGGCTTATACATGAAGACTGGGAAATTACAAGACAAGACATTTCTGAATCTAGTGAACAGAAACCACAGCATGTCAGCTGGGGTATGGTATGAGAAATGCAGTTGTAATGAATTAATCACTATGAGAACAGTGAGATAAAAGTCTTCCATTATCTTGGACTTATTTTTCAGTCCTTGTTGGGGAAAAGGATTATGTTCTCTTGTTTTCGAGACATACAGTTCCAGAAGTGTGTAATCTAAACTTTTCTATAACAATTTATTGCCACTGCAAGTAACACTTATCTAAATCAGGACATTAGAAAAGCTGCTATTCAGTTGTACTTCTTTTTGGTTTTTATACCACAGATTAGTTAATTTTAATACAATAACCCCATTTTATACTCTGATACAGCACTTCTTGCAAGGATTTTACAAATAAGAACTTTTATATCTCATTATGGTGTGCCTTGTGACTTGTGCTGCCATCATGGGCAGCAAAAAAATAGGTGGGATGTTTGCTACAGGATTTCTCACACTACCTCATCAATTCCTTATTTTCCAAATAAAAAGACCCACCATGGTATTTCTCATCAATCTATTAGTTTATGCCTTTTCTTTAATTCTTGTTTTACCTGAAAATTGATATGTACCTACAGCAGGCATTGTGCTGTTCTTTAGGATTCCACATATTTTGAGTTGTAGTCTGTCCTGCTGTCTAGTTGCCCTCTCCTAACAATTTTTGTACCCTTCTGTCAAATATAATTGAAAATGATCGACAGGATTGAGTCTGAAGGCACTTATGTTCCTACAGGTGTCATGAAAATTGGCATCTGGACAGAGAAAGACCTTATCATCTCCTGAGGTAAAGGGTGAAGCACAGGCAAAATTTTTCTTCTGCCATTCTGTGAGCCAGTCAGCACACACACAGCCTAAAGAGTCACAGTAAGTACTGCCTTGGCCAAGTACTGTGTTTGACCTCATTGCAGGAACTGGGTAGAAATCTAACTAACCTTACCTACAGCATCAGTAATCACTTCCTACCTCTCAATTTCCCTGAGTTCTGTGGAACTTGTTCCCTCAGAGACACAGATGCAAGGTGTTGCCAGTGTGCTGACAAAACAACCCATTGCTCTCTGAAACACAGAAAAGGCAGGCATACAGGTTTTCCAGCAAATTACCCCACCAAAAAAAGAGGTGAAAATACAGCTTGTCCCATGTCAGCAAATCCCCTGTTTAAAACTATTAAGAGCCCTGGACCCCATGCAATTTTTAAAAGCCAAAAACTGCTGATCTTTTGTTCTGTGGTTACTTGTCTTTGTTTTATGTGTGTTCTCTAGTTCTTATCAGAAACACAACCCTGATTTTTTATCACATTTCAAACTTGGAAATCACTTGTAACCATTATTATACTGAGCTAAACCGCACCTGATTCTGCTTCCAGTTAGAATGCTAATTTACTAGAATTTGACCTGTGTCAACATGCTGTGTTTATTTAAAAATTCTTGTAATGACCAGCCTGGATTTTGCTCCCTCCTTCCCAATATCCCTAAAAAATTATAAGCTGGCAGTTCGCTAAACAACTGACTTGTTTCAACACTTCTTTCAGCACATTTAATTTTTAATATACTGCCATTGTAAGTGTCTTTTTCCTACCCTGTTCTATACACGATGAGGTCAGGTCAATGAACAGCTGAAGCCTCTTTTTTGTTTTCCCCCTGAGTCAGTAATAATGAATGTATTGTTTGTGAAAGGTTTAGAGCTGATAGCAAAAATAGAGGTAGCACTAATCTGGCCTTTGGCTGTCAGAGCAACTTGATTCTGAATTCATTGCAAGGGGGTGAGAACCACCATCTCCTGGGTAATAATTCAATCCTATCTTTCTGTTCATTGAGCCCATAGACTTCCTTTGCCACATTAATTCCACTTGAACTATAATAACCTCCTGGCTGGCAACTGCTATTGATAAATCACAAGAGAAACTGGCAAACTGACATTGGAGGTGGACAAGCAATTGTGTACAATAGAAAAATTCAAAATGAAGTGTGATCAATAACTAGCATTGTCAGGAAAAAAAAAGGTGTTGCTTTTTTTCTCATTTTAGACAGATTAAGACATTTTACAAGCGCTCAGACTACTGGAGATTTTGAATACCCGGTACTATTTTACTTCAGGCAGAATTTTTCAATCAACTTTTAGTTAATTAAATATGAAACAATCAAAATTACATTAACCAGTGCCTGCTTTCACTCCAGCTCACAGTATCATCATAATACTTTGTTCTTCTGTCTCTTTATCTATTTTTGCAGGGTTTTATGCTTTGCTTGTGCAGGAGCTCTCAAGAACCTGCCCTGGAGGATGCCCACTGTATTCAGTGAGTCCCTGAATGATAACAATCAGACTGTCAGGAGCGAAATCGTCTATGGCTACTTATTTATTGGAGGAAAAATGAACCTTGCAACCTACTTGTCCATAGAGCACATAACCATTTATTGTCATTAAATGTCATCCTCACCTTCACCTCACTTAAAATTTCCTTTTGCATTTTATATGCTGCATCTTTTCCCCAGTGGCTCTGATCTTCAAAAACTCACAGGTCTGTATAACTTCATTTATGCAAGCAATCTAGCCAAAATCAAAAGGACTATATGCAGCTAATGAAAATACACATGGTTTATAAACCCATGAGAGACAAAGGATTTAATGATCTCCTCAAGAGTGGATTTCATCTTGTAAAATGCTCATGGCTCACACAATTCCAGGATAACATGAACCTTGTTGAGGAACCTGTTCATAATTGATAAGGCTGATCATTATTTGATCATTATTTATCATCAATTTAGCAATTCCCTCTGTGAAGTGCATGTCGGTTCACATTCCAGTTTATAAAGAAAACTACAAAAAATAAAAACTGCTCTAAAAAGGCAAGCACCTGGGATTATTATTAAAAAAAAAGGAAAACAGATTAGGTAGTTCATATTTTCAATTAAAATTTAAAATAGATGCTTCCCCTAGTAATAAGGCACATACATTCCATTTGAATGAAAGTAATTTGAGTTTCTTTTTCCATTTTTTTCTTTAGTACAACTCGGAAAACAAACATTGTTAAAATAATTTCATTTTGTTTTGAAACTTCCTGTGCTAAAAAAGAACATTTCCCACAACCTGTGCTGATTACCTTCCATTTTGCATATGCCATTTTATTTATAATTTCAAATGTACTGTGATAGTCAAGGGAAGTACAGCTTTCACCTTGAATGTGTTTTTGTCAAGGCTCGTTCTTGCCACAATATAATACTTTGCTTCCATTACTCTGAAAGTTTTATATTTTGTGCTTGCTAGTCATCTGCCTTTTTTTTCTTTTTTTAAATTCTCTCCCCCCTCCCCGTTCTTTCTTTTCCAGTTCTCAGTGAATCTCAGAAAATCACAGAATCGTTAGGGTTGGAAGGGACATCTGGAGATCACCCAGTCCAACCCCCTGTCAAGGCAGGGTCACCTGGAGCAGATGACACATGCATGTGTCCAGGTGGGCTTTGAATATCTCCAGAGAGGAAGAGTCCATGACCTCTCCAGGCAGCCTATTCCAGTGATCTGATGCCCTCAGTGTAAACAAATTCTTACTCATGTTGAGGTGGAACTTTTTGTGGTTTAGTTCAGGGCCATTGCTCCTTGTCCTGTTGCTGGGCACCACTGGAAAGAGTCTGGCACCATGTTCCTGACACCCATCTTTGAGATATTTCTATGTATTGATGAGATCCCCTCTCAGTCTTCTCCAGACTAAACAGACCCAGCTCCTGCTGTCTCTCCTCATAAGACAGGTGCTCCAGACCCCTGATCATCCCTGTGGGCTTCNGGAAGAGTCCATGACCTCTCCAGGCAGCCTATTCCAGTGATCTGATGCCCTCAGTGTAAACAAATTCTTACTCATGTTGAGGTGGAACTTTTTGTGGTTTAGTTCAGGGCCATTGCTCCTTGTCCTGTTGCTGGGCACCACTGGAAAGAGTCTGGCACCATGTTCCTGACACCCATCTTTGAGATATTTCTATGTATTGATGAGATCCCCTCTCAGTCTTCTCCAGACTAAACAGACCCAGCTCCTGCTGTCTCTCCTCATAAGACAGGTGCTCCAGACCCCTGATCATCCCTGTGGGCTTCCACTGGACCCTCTCCAGTAGCTCCTCATCTCTCTTGTGCTGAGGAGCCCAGAACTGGACACAGCACTCCAGGTGTGGCCTCACTAGGGCCGAGTAGAGGGGGAGGATCATCTCCCTTGACCTGCTGGCCACGCTCTTCCCAATGCACCCCAGCATGACATTGGCCCTCCTGGCCACAAGGGCACTGACGGCTCATGGACAGCTTGTGGTCCACCAAGAGTCCCACGTCCTTCTCCACAGGGCTGCTCTGTGGGAGGTCAGCCCCAGCCTGTGCTGGCACTTGGGGCTGCTCCTCCCCACGTGCAGGACCCGACACTTGCCCTTGCTGAACCTCCACCCAACTCTGCAGCTTTACAAGGCCCTGCTGAATGGCTGCAGAGCCTTCAGGTGTATCAGCCACCCCCCTCAGTTCTGTAGGACTCATAGGTAAGAATTTCATTCCGGAACATGAGCTGCTATCACAGAGGCCACGTACATACCTTAAAGAGTGTCTCAGAGCTGCCACATCTGTGATGTGAGGATGACTACCACAGACACCCTCTTGTGTACGCTGATGGCCACGTGGGACCAGTGGGACACGGCATGCAGAACTTCACACTGGGTAACTCGCAGAGATTAGAAAGATAAAGCAGGTTGTGTTGAGAGATCAACTGTGATGAATAAAGGGGAAAAAAAAAAGAATAGGATGAATACTTTCACTCCTCTGGGAAGATAAGAACTACTTAATATGTTGGTGGGCATCCCTAGAATGGATTTTTAATCAACAATTCTCATTTACTGGAAGAGTGAGCCTATGAACAGACTAATACTACTGAGTGACATTATGGGCCATTCATCTGCTTAACTTGTCTGAAAATTTGAGCCACCAGTGAAGGATTATTATTGATTTTCAGGCTGTCTTTGTTAAATGCCTGATATACTGTACCACTCTCTTATCCGACTTTCCCTCCATTGTCACTGATATTAAAATGAAACCCACCTATTATCAAATCAATCATGCCTGATAAAACTCCTCAGAGTAATATGATGTGCATCATATTTACCCACTGAGACTGAAAGGTGGAATTTCAATCACTCAGGAAATGTGCATTTTATTTATTTATTTATTTATTGCTTTTGATAAACTGGGAACTACTGCAGCAATTAATTATAGCTATTTAACAGACTCTATATGAGGCAGGAACTATTGCCTTGTGGTTGAGTTGTTGAACTCAGATGATGAGTTGTCATTTATGCTTCTGGTTTTGGCAAAGGCTTCTCTTGTAACTTTAGGAAGAGTGATCAATTTCTCTGGACCATAGTTCTGGCAATAAAAAATTAGCTACAGATTTTCTGTAACTTAAAAACTAAGGACAAAACACCACTTCTCATGTGTAGGTGACTATGGAGACAGATAAAAAATGGGGAAAGTTGAAAAAGCCACAGTTAAAGAAAGAGGTTGTGTCATAGAAAATAAAAAGAAAAATGTTACAGTGTGTAAAATGTTGCATGTGTGCCTGGGGTTCACCAGTTGGGAACAATCCCCAGAAATTATCTTAGCAGCTCAGGCACAGAGAGTAAGATGGAGATTTCACATTGGGAGTCTAATGAGCAATGAATTTCCAGGTCATCAGTACTCCATCATCTTTTGCATAGTAAAACCTCAGAAAAATAATAGACCCAAAAAGCTTTGGGAGTTTGAAAAAGGAAAGAAAACCTTCTTCCTGGTTTTCCAATTAGCAAAGACCTAATCTTGAGTATGAAATAGCTTATTGGCAGACGTAAGAAACAGAAAGGAAAAAATGCACATTTCATTGAAGACCTATATTTACTCTAAAAGACTTGAATTTTTCAGTCTGTTTCCCACGGTCTTAATGCTTAAATCTGAACTTCAAGGTTTTCATACAGTTTGGGTAATCTGAGGACACATGTCCCAAGAGAGGACTTTCTACACTGTCTGAAGGATCAAGGGAGAAAGAAACCAGCCGTAAAGTCATGTCTTCTTTGTATGTCATGCTACAAATAGGAATAGCTGATGAAAGTAAAGCATTAATGACTGTTACTGATACCCCAGGAATATGCTGTTTAAAAAAAAAATGTTGATAGTAAGTCTTTTGTTACAAACAATGCAACTTTCTTTAGCAACCTGTAAAATAATTTTGGTAGAACTGTTTGCAACATATCAATTGTATCAGAAGATTTTCTCCTTACATTTACACTTTCCAGAGAGTGCTGACATATGTCCCAAAATACTTCTATTAATCTAATCTTTTCAGAGGCCTTTTACATCGTCTGCATTTGATTTGATTTATCCAGAATTCTGTGTTTAAAAAATGGAAAATATTTTCTCAGCAGCAGACCTTATATGCATTAATTTCTGTAGCCTCTGCAATGAACCAGTTCCCGCAGGTACTTCTCTCCATTAGCAAAGTTACTTGAACTCTAATGGCATAAATAAGCAGTGCCTATCTAAAAAGACATAACCAAATATATTTTTATGGCCTTTGTTTCTTTTATGCTGCAATATGGTCTGGCATGTAGAAGGAGATATCCTCCTATATTAAATTATCTTTTTCCACTTCGATTCACCTAATTTTTCTTACTGCGTTTCTCATTGAAATGAAATGCACATGAATTTGTCCCAGTCCCTTTCTGTAGCATAATGATTTGCCCATAGCTATTTGGAAGAGCATATTTCAGTCTTTTACTGAATGGACCGTTTCTGAGGTGATATGGGCTCCTAAATAATAGTTCACTTCAGTTAGCCTGAGAGGAGCAAAGGAGGTTGTAGGTGAGGTGTATGAAGTTCAGACAGCAGCTCCATCTAACTCAGTTCTTCCTTAGGCTAAACCAGGGGAGGACCACCAAGGTGCTGAGAGGAAGAACTTGTTGCTGATGGTTTTCCACATTATTGCATGGGAGAATGTGACCCAAAGGCTAGGTAGAAGCATTAGGTCTCTCTTGGATGACCTCTGAGACCAGAACGCATAATATTTACAGAAATAAATATGCTGAGTCCAAGGAGTTTATCAAAAATACAGGTTACCCAGGGAAGTAACTGAGAAGTACTATTATGAATATTTTCAGAAACCAGTCATCTATACCCATCTTTTCCTATACCATTAATATTTTTTTATTGTCCAAGAAAAGCAGCTTGTTTACAGATTTTACCTAGTTTCTAAACAACTACATGGCTGCATTTTAAGCAGATTACACCTTGGAAACATTGTAAGGCAAAAGGAGAAACTGGTGGTGCACATGTTGTATTTAAATAGAACTTACATGTTCGCAGTGGATTTATGAATAGTTTTGCTCAGTAATGGGGGAAGAAAAGGTAGGAATTGTTACCAGAGCTGGAATATATATCAGTAGGTTAAAGTCTTAAAATTACTCTGACTGTATATACTGTCTAGTTATGGCCTTCAAGAGAAAAAAGCTATTTATTTTACACATTTGCAAGAACCAAGCTGATTGATGGAGACAAAATACTCTGAAAATTTGATGGCTAAATACTCTCTTCTGCAGGAACTCTGAGACAGTGTCCAGTATCTGAAAGTTTACTGTGCTAAATTGCTAGGTATCTGATAACACCTTTGTTTTAGCACAAGAGGTGCCCTATATTATCTGTCCTATAATTATCAAAATATCTGTAGGAGGGTTTCTTGTGGCGNAGCAAATATCTCATTTCTTGGTGAGAATTTTTTCCTCTATTAAAATAGAAGCAATAAGAAATAAAATGTGAGCAAGAATTTGTGCACTTTCTTCATCGCTTTGTATATTACCCCAACAGCTTCTTTTATAGAAGGGTTCAGTGGCATCATCAGAAGGACCACAGCCACTAGGGAGTTCTATTGTGGCAGGGCTGGAGTCAAACTTGGGAAGTGACTGAAAATCAGAAGGGAAATGGATGAAATTTCTACTTCAGTGAAAGCAGCCCCTTTCTCACTTGTACAATGCCTCGTGCTGCCTTTTTATTCTGGACAGACATTCTGACTGATTTTTTCTAGAATAGGGAAAATCACGAAATGGGAAATTCACATTCTGGATTTCCTGTCTGCGTGGCTCTGAATATATTTCTTAACCTTTTCTCTCTTCTCTTCCCTCACATATAATGTTGCAAAGACTTTTCAGTGTGTTAATCTTCATTTAACACTGATCAGAGGAACCTCAGAGGAGAAAAAGACATATTCTCAGATTATGTAAATCAGTATAGCTGTGCTGCTACTCTTGTACAACTGCTGATACTCTAGGGCACACAGCTCATAAAACACTATGTTTGTAAAAACAATGCCTAACCATGAATTTTCGTACTGCAAAGGATTTAAATAGCCACATAGAAATTGAAGGTACATCAAAAATAGAAGGAACTGCAGCTAAACCAGCCCACTTTGGATGGTAGCAATTCCATCTTCTCTATATGCAGCACCTGTGTTACACGTAGGCCTGGTGTGCCCCTTTGTGAACAGACCTACACACCTGTAGGTTCAACAGCAATGTTTAACCAACAGATGAATAAATAAATAAGCCTCTCCTTTTGAAAGAATTTCAACCCTGAATATTTCTGTCTACATGTTACAAACGCATTGAGAAAACTAATAAGGGCATTAATTACATCAGTCCAGAGAGCTCTAGCCACACTAATATTATGAAGCCATGATTTACAAAACACAGCATCACCCTTTTCGTCTCCATGCTGAAAGTCGCTTTCCTCTGTAATGACAGGTTGAGAAGTACTCAGCTATTCTTTGAGTCGGTTGTAGAAACCAGCAGGATAAGACATTAACAAGCTTAAAAGGTATTACCTGTCTAGCCCTACCAGGAGGTTTATGCTGACTGTAGGGGTTTCACATATCTCTTATACTTTCATGAGGGAATTAGTTAAAATTGCCATAGTGGAAAGTATTTGATTTAGATTAATCTGGATTTCTCAAGCAGTGGAGACTCATTACTCTGATTGGCTGTTCTACCCATACTGCCCTTAATGCTCTAACTATATACTCAGGAAAAAAGCCTTCAGTTCAAAGCTCTTGATGGATAAGTAAAATGGATCATTATTATCTTTTCAAGAAACCTTTAAGAGACTTAAAAGAACAAACTGAAAAATATATGTAAGTGAGATATATACCTCCAGCATTCAATCTGAGCATACATCAGGTTTTGCCTTCTCAGATGACAAAATTTCTCATCTTGAGAGAAAACGAGTGCTAAATGTTAATCTTTTAACCTAGGAGATAGCCCTGACGATCTTACGGTGCTTGTGCGATTCATGCCTTGTTTCTTGCACAACTGCATTACACGAGGTGGGATGTTCTAGGAATGCCTCAGTTAGTGTACCAAAACACGATGCGTTTCCATGCTTCTGAACATTCTTAGTGTGCCTCTTCAGGTCTGCCTGTAGATACAAACCAGAGATCTTTCCAGGCATGAAACTGTCAGAGCTATTAATGGGGACATACAGGAAAGTGAGAACTTCAGTGCCAGAAACCCTCTGTCACTGTAAGGACAGGATATTCCCAAATCACTTTTTTTGGAACCTGGTGTCAATCAGACAAGCTTCATGATGGTGATGCAAGGGTGAGTGACCAATTATGTTTTAAAGTCTAATCTTTCAGCCATGCAGGCTGCTAAATCCTGGCATGGAGTAAAAATATCTGTTTTGTTCCTTTGGACTGCGGTTTGGGCTCTGTTCTCAAATGTCTAAAAGGAACACGCATGTGAAAGGAATAGGCATTTCATGATACCAAAGTCTTTCAAGTGATCTAAAACACTAGATGTTTATCCTTCTTTATGGATTACATGCATTTCTAAGTCATAAGGCATCCATTGATCTTGCTGAGATGGTTTTTAAAAACTATCAGGATTATTAACAGATCAGAGAAAGCTTGACATCACCAGCAAATAATTCTTGCAACTGTATATTTATAAGCTCTCCAATACTAATATCTTAATGTTAGAATTATCTCCAATACCATGATTCAGAGGCAGATGATCTGACAGAGGAAGCTACATTTTAAAAGTGCTATCAGAGATAATGTGTGGAGTCTTGACCTGATTCAATTAAAGCTTTGCCCTCATGTTACCCAAGGGCATATTATCCAGCATTTATAAAGACATTGGCTTGGATAAATGGATGAGAAAAAAAGCACTATTGTTTACTCAGCAGGAGATGGACTGTGGAAATGGTTAGATTACCCTCTCATACAGACACACAATCTTATAAACACATGCACGCAGGCACACACACACACACACAGAGATAGAGGCACAACACACATACACAGGCAAGCACATGCATAAAACCCTAACAAAATCTCCTCAAAGGCATCTCCATTACCAAAACATCATATTTTAAATATGAGAGACAAAGTTGGGCCATTTTGATTTTTCTTTTTTCCCTTTGGATGAAAAAACAGGGCCCATTTTCGTTGGTTTATATACATGTAATTAGCAGTTTAATTTCCTCAGAGGCTAAATTAGCCCTATGAATTTATTTAATAAAGAGTAAGATTTAGTGCCAGGGCTGCGGTTGCGGCTCAGCCTCAGCTCTGCACTGCCCTCTGCTGCCTCCCCGGCTGCGGCCAGCCCGACCTCGGGCTCCAAACCCCAGCTAGGGAACTGTCCGAGGGAAAGCCTGAGGGAACGCCACTTAGCTAAAAACCTCATTTACCAAGGATTCCTAACCTCCCTTTTTTATTTTCCAGTCACCAAAAATGCAGGAAATATATCCCTAAACCCACGATTTTTTTTTCCCCAGCAAACTCCTAGATTATACTCATTACCATATTAGCCATGTAACAAACCCTTTCACACAGGTTAGTTCAATAATAGATTGCATCATGTGCCTGTACATAGTCCATGAAGCTCAAGAAAATAATGTCACAGAAAGCATCATGCATCATTCCTGAAGCAATATGATTATTCATGGTGTGCCTTGTTTTTTGTAAAATCTAATTCAGGAATTATATCATATTCTGCTTAAAAATGTATTTTAATAGGGGGAAATGAATTCACCTGTTGCAAAGGAGGGAAATTTTCTCTTGGAACAGACTGTGTTGACCACCAACCCTTGTCAAAGAAGTTAATTTGTCAGCTAAGAAATGGCCTGCTACTCTGATCGGAAAGTCTCACTTTTCTAGACATCTTACACATCCACCTCCAAAAGTACCTTTTGCATCTAATGAAATTTATAAAGCACCTTTCATCGAAGCAGTCCAAAATGCAGGGCATTTATTATACAAAAATGATTATACATAAATGATAATAATCCTGGATAATATCAAGGGCAAAATTCAAAATTATTAAACTCCACAACATGCCAGATTACTGTATTCTGAGAGATTACATTCTTTGTTGTTTAAAGGCAGCCTCTTCTGGTGTGGAAGATAACACACAGAGCACAGCTACACAAAAAGCAGTATAAAGAATAAAAAATAAATAAATAAAATCTTACGTAGTATAATTGCAGAGGGAATTTTAAAAGAAGCAGAAGGTAATGAGCCTACTGGAATTTAGCCAGAAATAATAGCCCTTTGTTTCTGGTGTACTTAAGGAACTACAGCTGGTATCACATTGGCTAATAAGCACAGAAGCCTGGCAGGAAATGAGATCAATTAATTTGAAGAATTGTATTCTGACTAGCTAAAGATTCAGGGCCAGACCGCATCTTTAGATCTGCACGCTGAGGGACCCTATAGAAACAGAGAGTTAGCTCCTGGCAAACAAAATAGCCAGAACAGTGACATCTAGCACACACGTTCCTGCAGTGTTTTCACTGGGCTGGAGCCATGTGTACGGAAAGGCTCCATGAGAATTTGGGAACCGTGATTCCATTTTTAGCCTTGAGCAGTTTCAAGCAGGTATCAGGGAAAAGGTACATGCGGGAGCTATTTTCTACACATGGAGAATTGAGAAAAAAAAGACACAGTCATTACAGAAGAAAAAATTCTTCATGGTTACAGTCTTCTTCTTTTGATGATGCATTCAAAATGAATCTTACCATATACACAAACACAAATCCTGCTGCCTTGATGCAAGGCTGTACTCCAGAAAGTACACCTCACAGGCGTTTTCTTGTTTCTTGATTTTTGTGGGAAAGAATGATCTGATCTTCATTAAGGCCAAGTATAAATCAAATACGTCTGTACATCTCTTTCAAATTTGCAAACCAAAGAAGATGACTTCAAAGACTTGAAACAGCTGGTCCAGAAAATTAATCAACATGATGTATTAAGAATTTCTCATTTCCCACTGCTGTTACTCCATTCTGTCTCTCAGTGTTGTTCTTATGATCTCCCCTCTTTAAGCCTAAGAGCAGGACGTAGATAGAGTCCCACATTTTCATGGCCGTCATGCCTCTGTAATTCTTTCATCAGTAAATGAACTACAGAAACGTATTTTCTTTTTAAATCACGAGATAAATTGTAACTGCTGTTTTCCTCATCTGGCACAAATAATTCAAATGGAATGCAGTGTTATTCTATACAATGTTATTCCATTATTCTCTCTTCTTTTGTAGGAAATTGACCCTTGGCACCTGAATTCTGGATCACTTACGCTTGAAAACAGTCCAGGAGTTGAACTCTGCAAGGTACAAGAATCTCAGTCAACATGCTGGGGAATGGCCAATAGGTTTCTATGCACTTATGTCCTAAACTTTTTTTGCAAACTGTCTCAGGAAATGATGCATGCTGAGAGACAACACACTGCTTCTGGAAGCTCTGATTCAGTATTGTGAAAGTCAACTTAAAACAGGCAATTTGGCAAGATCATCAAACAGGGCTATCTGGCTAATATGTGGCAGGATCCTTGAAGGAAGAACATTAAAAATAAATGTCACCCACTTACAACTGCTGTGCTGCCTTGGGAGCAGAATCAGATGATAAATGCATTATTGTTAAACAGGGGAGATGCTATCTTGTAAGACACTGCACAGAGAAAAAAGGAGGTCAAGGAAAGAAGTAAATTTTTTTTGTTGTGCCCCAATGATTAGTATTACCTCTCTGAGGAAAGACAGCCCGGAAGATCCGCTAGATCATCCCAAATCACCTCATCATGTATCAAACGCTTTAAAACATCATCTAGTTATCTGTATACTGAGTCCATTAATTTTTGCCTGATCAAAGCATAGATTGTGTTTTGGCAAAAGCATTATTCACCCTCCCTATTAGAAATGTAAAATTTTTTCTGGTTTTAAATTACTTCAGGGTCCAGCCATCAGTTCTTGCTTTGAATTTCTCAAGCAGGACATTGTCTCACAAAGGAGATCCAAGGACCTTGGATCTCTTCTAAAGTGTGGTTACTGAAATGCACAGGGGGCAGACACATTCCCTGTTGCACACAATTTAAAGACATGCTGCCCCTTCTGCTCAAATGGAAGCCAAAATACCACTACAACACAAAACTCTTGACAAGTAATTTTTCTGAAGTTGGTCAGGAAACTCTTCATTTGCTTGGCTTTTCTGCCACATTTACCTTAGCTTGTACAGTCAAATCATCCTCTAGAAGCACTCTTTTGAAATATTCATACACCAGTACAAGAGTTCCTATTTGGCCTTTATTGTTCTGTGTGGTGGCTTTTTAAGGCTTACAATGTTTTAGACAGGACACTGGTGTTATGAAAATATTTTCTCCTACTGCTAATTTACTCTGACAGCTCTTAGAGCTAGGCATTTTCAAGGTAAGTTTCTGCCATGTCACTGCTGTAGATTTTAGCTGGAACCATGCAGCAGAAACCTTGGTGGATTCATCTCAATAACTCTGGATGTTTGCAAAGTGTATGTGTGTGAGTGTGTGTGTGCCTGTGTGTGTGTGTGTGTGTTCCAGGCTTAGTTCTCTGGGCCCCTTCCACAGCACCTGTAGAGAAAGTAGCACATATAAGGAGCTGTGTTTCTGACCTATTTAAGCCTTTGCTAAAATGAGATGGACTCAAACATATTCCTCTTTCTTCCCACTCACTGCATAAGGATGACTCTCTGGGCTGTGGGCATCCTCCCCCTACCTGTCTAAGGTTAGATGGTGTCACTGCTTCCATCCCATTTAGGATTACTTACAAATTGCCATAGGCTTACTAAGATCCAACCTTTTTAGGCCACTGTAGCAGGCAAAGAAGTCAGGGGTCAGTGACTGATAAAATCTTTGTTTCATGTGGTGTCCTATGGCTGAAACATCGATGTTGATTTTTGCAGTATCTCAAGTTTTGCCATCATCTGCACTTCCCCTGCAGCTCATCTGGACTGGGAGTAGTCTACTATGGGTTCCAGATTCCTGACACTGAGTGGGGTGCACCACTGCTACCAGAGTCCATCAGGGAGCCTTATTTTAAAGCAAAGTGGATGACTGTGAAGAATGTTTTACAAGGCTGAAATGCATTGGACACTGAGAAAAACTACTAGGAAAAGAGATCTGTTTTTCAGGATGTTTTCATTCTTTAGGAATTGGATTTAGAGGGAGACGAAAGATCACCGACTCACATAAATCTCTTTCTAAAACTAACAGAGAGGATTGGATCTTGGGGCTGATGCAGGAAACACCACCTATTATCAGTACTGAAAACATTACAGCCAGATATACTCTTTCAGTATCTGTCACCAAAGCTCTTTTGTGTGTTTACTCACATGGGAAAATAAGAAACCTTACTGGCAAGTAATAACCCTCAAACTGGAACTAAATAAGCAAAGGTCCTTAATTTCTGCATCCTAACCAATAACAACAAAATTCAACTGTTATTCACTGCAGATCAATAACAAGTCTGAATGCAAAGAAATTATTTTGAGTTATTATAGTGTGTGTGCTTCTCACTCGGTGTTCCTTTAAAGCAGCAGTTTTTCTGATTCATCCACAGGGTTGTGTTACATCACGTCAAACTAAAGTGTGTTTGAACTGCCTGCCACAAAACAAGTTACAGTCCAGGATAATCAACATCTCAAACAATGGATCATTATGTGTACACAATACCATCGTAGAGACCTGGACAGGAAAGCAAAATTACCCAATTGCCAGTTTGGAAATAAAAATGCACTTTATCAGGTCTTCTTCATTGTTCCCACGGAATATGCACAGCTTATTCTTTTCTCAGGACAGATCCAGAAAGCAGACAGATGAGCCCTGGGTAAAACTCTACAGCAAACTCTTCTTGTTAAATTTTATTCAGGGATTGCCTGCCTCTGCTTCGGATGGTACCGCACAAGGCAGCAATGACTGTATTGCTCTGAAGGAGACCATTACCAACAATGGCTGCAACTCTGGCATGGACGAGAAATGGAATTTCATTATAACTGCATTCAAAGGTATTTCAATCAGCACTGATTGCTGCCTCTTTTTAAAGAAAAAAAAAACTGAGCAGATTCAGAGGTTGTGGGAATCACACCCCATGATTTCCTACTCCCTGGTCTTTTTTTGTACAAAAACAGTGCATGCATTCTCCTGCTCATCTTTTGGAAGTGTTACCATGCAGACTGAAGCATTCAAAAGGCTAGATTTTGTCATATAATCTAAAATAGTTAAAAAACATATATTTGAGGTTGTTGGGGTGGGGGTGTGGCCCATTTTTTTGTTCAAATCAACAAAGCCTCATCAAATTAAAACAAGGTAAAGAAATTTAGCTGTAGAGACAGGTATCAGCTGGACAGGCTTGGCTTTCTGTCCATAAAATCGATTCACGGTGTTTTCCCCTCTCCTGATGCACTGGTGTGCCTCTTGCCGTCTGAGGCACCACATTAGGGAGTGATATTGGTCAGACTACTCCTGCCTTTTGCTCTTTAGCCTGTTAGTGTGACATACAAACTGTGATGGCTGTGCTTTGGAGGAAAACCTTTCCTTTGCTAGCTGAAATGGAACTGAGGCCACAGAGAAACCCCTACTGGAACAAGTGACAGCATCTGCCCTTAAAAGGGCATAAATTTAATCTACGAGTGTATGAATTAAAAGAATACTATAGAGTTTATCTGTAGTTTTTATAACATCACCCAGATATTTTGGACGTTTTTATTTTTGGAGCAAAAAATAATTTTACAGGACTGGTGTTCAGCCTATAAATATCAGCCAAACATATTCTGTAACAGTGACCTTAGACATAACAACCGTGATAAATCCTGGGATTTTCCCTTTCTTTTCTGGATAAATAATTCTTAAATACACCCAAAAATAAAGGAAAAGTACATATATGAAAACTTACATATACCTGTGTTTGGATGCATGTACATAATTACAATTTTTAAGGTGTTTTTTTTTTATATATCTCTCTAAAGGCAATGTTACTACTTTAGAAGAATGGAAGTCCACAATTATTGTACTTCCACACAGAAAACTGAATTCAGTCTCCTCTTAATATCTGCATATGAGAAAACATGAAGATCACTCCAATCATCTTCTATCACAGATATGTATTCTTGATTAATTTCTCCACCTAAACAGCTCAGTCTGTTCCATCCCTTGGCCACACCAGGTGCAGTTTCATGCTTTGTCAATCTAAACATGAATGTGTTTTCTACTTCCAGGTTGCTCTCCTCATTGCCTCATTGTATATCCCAAAAAGCCAGTTGTGGCCTTTTAGGACACTTAAAAACCAAAATTCCAGAAATAGGTGGAAGACATGTTACCAGAATTTTCTGGAGCCAGGCAGAGACAGAGATCAATGCCCTGGACTGGTCACTGCGGAAGCAGCAACCCGGCCTGCAGCGATTTAAAAAGAAATTACTCAATTAAGATGTAATAGCCCTCCAGCCTCCCCAGGCTGTGAATGAGCACAGACATATTTACAATCACAGGGTATCATGAAACTCTATCCAGTTATATCAAATCAGTGAGCCTAAATTAACCAGCAACATCCTGATTAGGTGCCATGCCTGTATGTGTGTGCGTGTGTGTGTGTGTGTGTGTGTGTGTGTGTGTGTGTGTGTGTGTGCTGGATGATTTATGATAAGATCAGTTAGGACTGGCAAAAGAGATTTTAAAATGACCTTCCAGGGGGGACAAGGGTGGAAGAGAGGGATATTGAGGTTTCAGGAAGACAATTGGACTGCCTTACTGTGAAGTATCACAGTGAATAGAGGTGAAGAAATATTGCATTTGTCAATGTGTTTGTAGGATGAATTATCTCACACACACTCAGACACAGACACACACAGACACACATAAAGGAGGCAAAGTTCATTTTCCTTTGAGAGCTTTTATTATGGTAGGGTTTCTCATCACCATTTAATTATCCTTACAGAGGGATTTACCTTGTTTTAAATGAGTCTTATTTATGCTTGCAAGTATTGAAGGACCGTGTAAGCGCAGCAAAGTGGGATCCTCCATTTATGCAGAGGTCAGAGATGATTGTAGGCAGGTGGTCCAGTTACTTTGGGAAAAAATCTTTCTCCCCTCCATCCCTCTCCCCACCTCTTTCTCTTCAACCAGCCCAGGAAAAATGATAATCAGAAATTTAACCCAGAGCTGCAGAAAGGAGGCTGTCAGGCTATTTTCTTCTGAAGAGGGCAGCAGTACAGTTTGGTCTAAGTATAGTGTGTTCATGAATCCAAAACATAAATCATTGCCTTCATAATACTGCTGAGAAGGCAGGGAAGAAGCCTCTCTTAGCCAGGAGAGCAACAGCAGCAACACCTCAAAGGTGAAGGAGGTTAGAACAGGTTATTTTTTGTCGCCGTGACTGCACTCTTTTTGCTTTTCCCACCACTCGCGGCATTTCTTTCCTTGATATGTGCCCTATCTCCCAAACTCCCGGCCACCCTGAAATTTCTCAGCTGACTGCCCAAGCCCAGTAGGTGTGACGCACTCCAGAAAGGGCTTTCCATGCTTGTTAGTTCTTCCTGCTGCCATAATCCTGCAAAGGAAATATTTTTACAGGGCAGTAATGCGTGGCAGCCTTCACCTTCCCTAAAATATGGATGAGGAATGGTTTCAGTGATTGAGCACAAAATGAAAAAGCCTTTAGTTCCCCCAAAGGGAGAAGATTATCCTCTACGCCATCGTTACAGCACAGTAAAAAACTAAACAAAACAAAACAAAACAAAACAAAACAAAACAAAACAAAACAGAACTTTATATCAAATACAGCTTTTTTGAGGGCAACAGTGTGCATACCATCAGCAGTTCAATAGCTAGACAGTGTGTCATTGTTATTTCTTAGGAAGCAATTTTTGCTATTGCTAATTATTATTACTACTAGTACTACTACTACTACTACTACTATTGCAGCTTTGCTGAGCAAATGGGACTCTTCATCTGTCTTTTGTCTAAAATTTCCTGAGCATGTGAGGCTCTGCTTCATGAGCTGATAACAATCGATCACATAGCCAGACAATGGGTTCAGGCCCACAGGCACTGAGATCTGACTGCTAACCCTGCTCTGGTAACCCATTTACCTTCACCAGGCAGTGAAGTCTGCTGCTCCTGATGCACTTATACTCTCTTTGAGCAGAGATTTTTATCCTTGTGAAACGCATCTGAGGTGTGCCAAAACACACTGTGTACGATCCAGTCCTGGGTATGAAAAGTGGTGGGAAAATATGGCAAAGTCAGGCGGTTCAGAAGGCAGAAAATTAATTATGACAAATTAACTAAGTTCAGCTGTTCCACTGATTTTACACGTACTGTACCAGTACAAAGAATGTGTGGTGCTATCGTATTTGTATTTTAGTGAGATGCACAGTAATTTTTTCTATAACGAAATAAGTTAGGTACTGTAATGTCCAGAAACGTTCAGAATGTTTCTGTGTACCCTTATTAGTTATGTAACAATGCCCTGCTTACTTCTGCAGCTGTCCAGCAGTGCAGCATCAGTGTGAAAACGGCATTTGGTCTCAAGGTGCACACGTGCTAAGACACAAGCTAATAGCCACCCACCTCACAGTGCTGTATTGGGGTTTTTTAGCTGTAAATTCGTGAGTACTCCCAATCCTTGTCAGCCACTTGCCCACACTTACATGCTTTTGGCACAATATTTCTATTTGTCTTTTTCTGCCCTGCTCAGTGAAAAGTTGGAAAGAGTGCAGCTGTATAAAGCAACGGCTAGCACATTTTTTATGAGTGAAATTTATGGAGTAATGTATCTACTTTTAGCATGACTATTGTTAAACCTGGAGATCAAGCAAAGTGACACTGAATATATTGCTTTATCAATTGGATTCGTTCAAGTGAAAAATGCTGATCATGCCATGTCTATCCCCTGGGTGCAGAAACACTACTTCACTACTTGAGCGGTCGATACATAAAAGTCAAATTCATTATAATTTGTAGCTTTTTTTTCTTGAAGAAGAACGCAGTTCTCAGTACATCAATATCAACTCTTAAATCCACATTGGATGGAGAGTGTACAGCACAGTAATTCAATCTCTTTACACTTAATATGGTCAGGAAGGGAGAATGAAAACAGCCTCTTGTAAAATGATGGAAAAACCAGGATGCAATCATTCTGATGGAGCTGTGCAAAGGAGTCATTTTACACCATTCGTTACCAGGGCAACAAAAATATAGCGAGCCCCATACATCTAACAGGTGACATTTTAGCTAAGAAATTGCTTCTTTGGTATTTTTTCTGTCTATGAAAAACAATGTTACTAGCGTTTTCACTTGTCATGTACTATAGGGCAACATATTCCTGCTGACAGGCCCATAATGGAAAAATAGAGCAGTTAAATAGTATTACAGTCTAACTTTTAGGATACATGCTAATCTGCTCTTTAAAGAGACTTCAGACATTTTCAAACACCCCGGAGACTTGAGTGACTGGAAATTTCTGCATGAGTGTATATAGATGAGCAGACAGATGTGTTTAGTGGAAACAAAAAACCCCTCTTTTCCAATCTTTCTGATTTAGTTAAAACATGGAAAGGGATTTTTTTGGTAGATAAATACACTGCAGTGTTTGTAAATGACCACCCACAAACACACCAGTGCCAGATACATCAAATGAGTTGTTTCCACACATTTCTACTGATGATTGTACCAATTATTTCTGGACCACATGCATGAAGGTCACACTTCAGATTCCTGTATGGCTGCTACAGATTTCAATAAGGAACAAGACTTGATTTCGATTCTATAGTTTTACATCCAGAGGGGATTAAAAATCTAACATGGGATTTTGTGGGTTTGTGAACTAATCTGTGTATCTCAATTTTTTTTTTTAATTGCAGATGCCCCAGGAGTAACATAGCACTCTGATACTGGGGTTATTCCAGGACCTGGTGTTGACTGAAACCCCCTGAAAACTGACATTTACTGTCTCTGGTCAGTGATGTTCCTGAGGTAAAGAGTCAGTGCAGGGATGGAGTGGTGACATCCACTGACAGGTCACAGAGTTGACAGCACAGGATCAAGATTAAGAAAATACTAATGAAAAGTCTGAAGAAACTTAATGTATTAATAATAATTATATTAATATTCTTAAATAATTAATTAATTATATTAATATTATTAAATAATGAATTAATATTATTCAAAGAACCCTTTGATTGAGTTCATCAGGGCAGCACCTGCTATTGGCAGAGAAGAGAAATCCAGATGCATAGAGAAGGCCAGAGATGAGGGATAATCTTAGGTTAAATTGGTAGATACAAGAAGGGAAGTATTCTTGATGTAAATGTTGTCAAGCCCTGAGAATTGTAGAAAATTAGTGACATTAGTTGTAGAGTTTGATGTGACCCAAAGGATCTAGGCCATAACATGGGGAATTGTAAAAGGAATAGCATGATAAACAACATGTAAGTACAGAAACCACTCAGTTCAGTAGGAAAACAGAAGGAGAAACATGCAGGATCAAGAGATGAAGCAGGCCTGATGCTAAATGTATGCAGGGGAGATGGAAGGATGAAGAGTGACACACCAGGTAGCAAGTGAGTCACACTTTCATGGACGAGGGAATGAATGAAGCAGACCTTCACAAACCTTGAGACCACAAAGTTTGAAGAGATTAGGGTACCTGGAGGCTCAATAATGGAGCATTGGAAGCTGCTTCCATTTCCTGTACAGAATATGAGCTCAAATGTCTAACAGGATGAGATTAGCCTCTGCTGGCTACAGAGATAGGCTGACACACATAGTGACTAAGATATCTATGAGACTGTCCTTGAAAGGTGATGTTATGGCCAGGACTTTTAGGTGAAACACGTATTTCTCTTTCCTATGTCATGTACAGTGACTACCTAAAGGTATTATATGGATTGACAGCTTACTGGTTATTAATTTCTAACTCCTGAATTTAGGTGGAGGTGATTTGTCCCTTGATTCAGTCCTTAGACCATACTACTCCCTGTGGTGTAGTGATGTATATTTGGCAAGGCTACAAAACAATACTTTCCTGTAAACGTGAAATGCATTGTTCCTGAAGGCTGCTCAGCTTCCTAAATCATGCCCATCCATCCTCCTTGACTGAGTAATGGGACTCCCAACAGGTCACAAGTGGGCAGGGAGTTATATGTGAGACACAGACAGATTTCCAGGATTCCCACCCACCAAAGGACAGCACAGCACAGCACATGCTAGTGCATTGCAGGTCATGGAAGGTGTTTGCTGGCAAAGGTTCCTCCTTTGCTTTGTCCCCTGGATCTGAAATCTGTCTGCAGTATTAGTGGCTTTGCCCAATACTCACCATGCTCAGTGCATGGCTGTGCCAAGCTGGACTGTGTATGGGCTGAGCTTGGGCAGTGCCTTGTGCAGCAGTTACTGAAAGCTTGATTTTAAAAATGTGGGTTTGGGACATTTAATATCTCTGTCCATATGACAAGACTAACCTCTGTCTGTTTATAAGGCCTTATAAACTTTACCCTCCTGGCAGTTTTATTCCACCTGTTTCCCTTTCTTCTATCTCTTGTCCTTGTTTCTGTACAAAACTTTTAACCCTCCAGTACAGGTCTCTTGTTTTTCAATGTGCATGCCCTCCCTGCCTCAGGCCAGGATTATACTTGGCTGAGAGAAGGCTGCACAGTAATTAAAGACTGGTTTATTGTCACAGATGTGCCATGCAGTCTGTGCTTGTCCAAGTGCTCTGAAACAGAGCAGTTACCTTTGAATGCATGTGTATGCTTAGAGGCACATCTTTTTAGCCATGCCTGCACCTCCAACCCAAGGGTTGTGTGTTGAACCACACATATTTTGTGTACTTTATTTGTTTCACGTGCATTTAGCTTGCACCAGATTAAAGCATTTGTCAATGTAGTGTGTTGGAAGCTACATGGTATCTCATGATAGTGAGAGAAGCAAAATCTCAGGTATCATGAGATAATCTCATGACAGTGAGAAGCAAAATACTCAGGTAAGCATAGTGCAGATATGGAGATATAGACTTTCATGTTCTCTCAGACAACCTAGTTGAAGATGTCCCCACTCTGCAGGGGGTTCAGACAAGATGACTTTTAAGAGTCTTTTCCAACCCAAACCATTCTATGATACAGATTAAGATTTCAGGGACCCAAACCATACGTACTGTGTAATTATGCATATAGCCTAGCATAGCCTTTAAAACCTATGCCTGAAGATGCAGAATTAAGCCCTTAATAAGAGGAATTTGTCAGGTAACCCACCTTGATGCCACTTAAAATCTCCGTGTAACAATAGATAGATGAAGATGCTGATGGAAGACGTTTGTTTTCACGTTCTAAGTCTACTGGGGTTTTTTGAAAAACAGAATAGGATTTAACAAAGAAGACACTCAAAACCTGTTGAATATTTGTATGCTAAGAACGTTTACAAGTTCTGAATTTAATAAGATTTGAATAATTAGTTAATATTTTTGAAGATTCACACCAAGAATATTATACTTCCTCTGTTTTCTATACTCTAGATGATCCATAATTTTATCATCAAGTACAGGAGTGCAACAAAGGCAGAGTATCTCACAGTCCTCTTAATTGCTATCTTTGTCTGCATGGTCCTTTAAACTGTAAAGAAAAAGTACTAAGTAGATTATAAATGAATATAAAAATCATACTCCCGTTCTCCAAAAATAGGATACTATTTAAAAGAAATATTTACATATTTTCACTTCAAAATTTCACACCACTTCACCATTATTCAAAGCAGCAAGGCTTCTTCAGACTGTTCTTTTGTGTTTCTCTTAAAATTGTTTCTGTGATATTAATCACCTATGGTTCAATTGTTTTAAAATAACATTCTAATAAGTACATGATCTTTAAATATTTAAAGATTTGAGACCATCATTCAAAATAAATCCACACATTCACATAAATGTTACAAGTTCCTGCTTATTCAAAATTCCTTCTCTCAAATTAGATAACAACAAAATGCACACAAGAATACAATTTGTATGTATTTTATAGTAGAAGCATTTCTTGCTGATGTGTCTGTTCCAAAGATAATTCTTACCTAAGTAGTAAGACAAGAGCAAAGAATGGAAAAGTGGAGTCATTTTAGAGTAGACAGTGTCACTTAGGAAGTTCAATCTCAGAATACTATCTGCTGTACCCTAGGTCATTTGAAGGAATGATATGTTGTGAACACATACAAATAATATCACAAAAATAAGAGTCCACTTAAACTCACTCTCGCAGTGTCAAACATCTGTTATGTTTACACTATGAAGGTAAAATTACTAAGGAGTTTTTCTTACATCAGCCTTTTATTTGTTTTTGCATTACAGATCTGTTCCCTAAGAGGAAGAAAGTTGGCAGAGATCCATCATCAGTTACTGTCATGGGCAGAACAGACCCAGGTTAGGGAAATAAATTGAATTTATTACAATCAAATGAGAGCAGGATAATAAGAAATAAAACCGAATCTTAAAACCACCTTCCCACCACCCCTCCCTTCTTACCAGCCTTAACTTTGTTCCCAGTCCTCCAGCTCCTGTCCAGGCAGTACAGGGACACAGGGACTGGGGTTATGGTCAGTTCATCACATGTTGCCTCTGCTGTTTCTTCTTCCTCAAGGGGAGGACTCCTCACACTCTTCCTCTGTTCCAGCGCTGGGTTCCTCCCACAGGTGAGAGTCTTCCATGAATTCCTCTAATGTGAGTCCTTCCAATAGGCTGCAATTCTTCATGACCTATTCCAGTGTGAGTACCTTCCATGGGGTGCAGTCCCTTTGGAACTAAACGCTCCAGTGTGGATCCCCTGAGGGGTCCCAAATCCTGCCAGCAAACCTGCTGCAGCATAGGCTCCTCTCCATGGGGTCACAACCTTCTTCAAACAGCCATCTGCTCCAGCATAG
>VZRQ01005624.1:200760-230153 GCA_013397975.1 Machaerirhynchus nigripectus
CTGCTCCAGCATAGGGTCCTCCATGGGCTCCAAGTGGATCTCTGCTCCACCATGGACCTCCATGGGCTGCAGGGAACATCCTGCCTCACTGTGGTCTTCACCATAGGCTGCAGGGTAATCTCTGCTCTGGTGCCTGGAACACCTCCTCCCCCTCCTTCTTCACTGACCTTGGTGTCTGCAGAGCCATTTTTGTCACATCTTCTCACTCCCTTCAATTCAAAACTTGCTCCTGTGCAGTAACTTTTTCCTCTTCTTGAACACATTAGCCCAGAGCCATTGCCAGCACTGCTGAAGGGCTCAGCCTTGGCTATCCACAAGGCCATTTTGGAACTGGCTGACACTGGCTCTGTCAGTTACGGGGGGACCTTCTGGAAGCTTCTCAAAGAAGCTGCCCCTGCAGCCCCACCATTACTAAAATCTTGCCATGCAAACCCAGTACATTAGATAAGCTAGTTGCTCATTCAATTCAGTTAAATAGTTTCATTATCAAAGCCAAACTAGAAGGTGAATCCTAATACTCTGAGAATATAGCAGCAGCAGCAGTCTTCCTTCCAGCTTTTCGTTTTTTCACTTGGGTTAATAAATGTTCATTCTTTTGTACTAAAATAAGTTAAATGTCATAAATTTAGAGCATGGTTTTCAATTCATCACATAAAATTTAGGGTACTCCTTGATATCTTCTCTTTCCCATATTAGCATTTTAAGAACACAGGTGATTGAGGTATACCTGTAACTGGTCTACAGAGAAACAACCAGAAGCAAGCACCTGCTTTTCATTTTTCTGTCCTCACCGACCAGCACTCATTGCTTCTTGGCATCTCTTTGTCCTCACTGTATGGTGCTTTGATGCCAAGGTAGTCTCTTTTCTATTCAGCTGCCACTCTTTTAATCACTGCCAAAATCTATTCCCCTAATGCTTTTGAAATGAAGACAGTGGAGTGCATGCAAACTGTGCTAAATCTGTACCATGTGCAACACCATCTAGCACGGGCAGTAAAAGAGAAGACTGGCATCTGGTTGTGGGCTCACTTAGGGACCATCAGTCATATTATGGAGGTCGATAGCCTGTAGGACCAGAAGGACACAAGTTGTCCCTGTACCACATATTACACACTGTTTGGGTGGGCAGACTTTCTCTCAGCTGAAAACCTGGTGTCTTATCCTATATATTGCTGTCATCTTGGCTTTTAATGCTAATTAAGAAACTACAGGCCTGAAAGGTGGGAAGGTGCAAGGTGGCCAATCAAGTGTTAAGACAGATTTCTCTAAAGGAGGTAAGTCCTGGACAGAGACAATCTGTGCACAAAGTTACAGGTCAGAAAAACAGACAACTAAAGTTTCTGGATGTTGGTTACACCAGTACAGTGCAGACTGCTTAGAGATATCAGTTCCATACAGCCAGATATGGTCATCAGAGTTAAAAACCAATATAGGCAGACAGGAGAGACACGAATAAAGACAGGAAAATTTACAGTAAATTGAATGGTTTTGTTTTGGTTTTTTTAATAGCTTGACCAATAGTACAACCTGGCGGGAATATGTATTTGGTTTGTGGGACCACGAAGACTTACAATTAGGCACAATCTTCTTTTGATATGTTCAACAGCATGTTTTGGTGTGCAAACTGATAAGTGAGAGTGGGAACGAAATAGTACATCAGGAAAACATTGGAAACTAGTTGGAGAAAATTACATGGGAGAAAAAACAAGTGAAAAATTATTTTTTGCTGACATCTTTAGCACTGGATGGATAGAGAAGAAGGTACCAGTTAAGGACAAAGTTGTCAGACTAAAGTGTCTGAAGTGAAGAATCTAAATCAATATTTAGGCAACTCAGTGAGTCACCTGGATTTCAGAAACAATAAGTCACTTCAGCTCACACTGATATAGTATTCATAACCTGAGAGTGTCATTAGATGCATGAATGTGACTTACAACTACAAATGTAAGTAATGAGATACCTGAGGTTTGTCACAGTGTTAGCAGAGTTTCATGTTAAAACCAGATGTTTTATAGATACAATGACAAGCATATAAAAGTATAAGACAACCCAAATTCTTATCAACAATTTAAGATTTCTTACAATAAAGCACCTTTCTTAGAAGTCACGTTCTTATCACAGGATGTGCAGAAGCAAAACTTGCAATAAAAATAAGTTTTTATTCTTTTAAACAAAGTTTGACCTTCTTTGTGGGTTTTTTTTTTCCAATTTGATGCTTCAGATGTATACTGGTTTGGAAAGAGAAAGGTATTTCCTTAGGGGCAATTTTAATTACATATAAACAGATCAGAGATATTCAAACACATTCTGCTTTAACACTGCTAAGGAAAGTGAAAGCAGTAAATAAATTAACATACCTTAGGGAATTGCTGTCCTCTGAGCAGTGGGACATTGTTAGTGGGAAGCATTGATTTTGTTTGACTTTTGCGTGACACAAAATGTGATTGACCCCAGAAAGCTGTTTTGGAAGAGTTCACGGCCACTGACCACTGTGAATGCAAAATTTCCCACTTCTGCCTTAGAAGCAAGTTAAATCTATTTCAGTGATTGATTTGCTTGTCCAAGCAAATAATCACTAATAGTCCTAGAGAAGTTTACTGGCTTTCTGTTTCCAGAGGGTGTGAGAGGTAACTTCACTGGTTCTATAATGCTTAAGCAAGTGTGTTTAGTTGTTTTTATAGTAAAAATGATACATAGCTTTATTTTAATCAGTTACCTTGACTAAGGTGTTGCTTCCTACTGGCTTCAGTTGAGCTGAACCCCACACCAACCCTGAATCCAAGCCCTTTTCCTCAGTCATCAATTTATCTTTTGTGTTCATAGGTTTATGTTGCCGGAAAAATACACTGATGAAGAGGGAATCATTGCTTGGCAGTCTCCTTAAAGTTTGTTGAACACTGTTTATATTCTGAAGACATTTATGTCAGGTTATCTGTTATTACATCTTTGAGAAGTTTTACAAAAGGTACCATGGACCTGGATCACTAAGAAAATAAGGGGTTTGCATTTCTCTAGGATGTACTTTACAAAGAAATGCCAGAGCCCTTGGTTTGGGTATAGAAAATAAGAACATTTTTTAACTAATCTTGAAAAGAGGAAGACAGTGTAACGGCATTACACAAGTGGGAAAACACATTTATCCTGCCTGCTAGACTAATGTCCTGTCTTGCTTAGATGTGCACTGACAGTTTTGTCAATTTAGGCAATTGTTTGCTTCTTTAGTTCTGAGCAGTTACTCCTGTGTTTTAGTTGATAATAACTAACAGAAATGTTTCTGCTGGGAGAGTGTTAACTTGAGGAGGACTACATAGTGAATGTGCATGGTAGCAGTAGAGATGATGAGGAACATTTCTCTACGGATTTTTTCTTCACTGCTTTAGTAGTTTTAGTTTTTGTTTTCAAATAGTTTTTATTGTTGCATTTTCAAGACCAAAATGGGGCAAAAATACTTTCTCTAGTGCATGCTTTTGAATTGCCAGAACAGCTGTTTAGTGAAGCAAGGCAATTTCTCCCTCAAGAGACTGAACTCCATTTCTCAGTAGATCTCCCAACCCTGGAGGCCCAGAGAGTGAGAGACCAGATGGTCCTGTGTTTGTGTGGTGTCTTTTTCACAAAGTATAACCAAGGGCCCTCTTCTACTTATGTTAGAAGCTTTCTGGGAGCTGCGGCTTAACCAACACACTGAATTCCTTGTGCCCGTGTGCCTTCCTAGAGTGCTGAAAGCTCTTTCTGTGGTTTGCTCCCTGCACTGAAATACCTGACAATAGCTCCTCAGCAGTTCACAAAGAAGCATTCTCTCCATATCCAGGCCTTGCATTCCTTCCAAAACCTTCAAAGGAGGTAGCAGTGACTGTGACAGCAATGCTTGGTTGGTGACAGTCAGGATGGGGCCACTTTCTCGGTTCATAACCCCCTGTAGGAGACACTAAGGCATAATAATTGTCAGCCACCACACCCTTGGGGATCTATTCACCGAAGAGCAAAACGTTGGAAGGCTCTAGCATTGGAACTAATTCTCTGTTCCATCCAGCTCTTTAAAGCCAAAATATGAAAATATTCTCCAAGCTGTAGCTCAGCCCTATAGTAGGGGTCCAAAGCAGCACAATAAATTGAGCATTCAGAAAATATTGAGGAAAAAATTGCCAATAAAACAAACAAAACAAATAAAAAATAATAAAATCCACAAGCAAACAAATAAAAAATTCACCACAAAACAAACAAAGAAACGCCACCACAACTAACCAAACAAAAATTCTGAAACAGGACTGAAAGGGCTGATACGACATGAATTGCAGACTAGAGGAAAAAAAATGACAACATAATTTATTATATAGAGAAAGGGCCAGGGAGGGCACAAGCACTGGCACTAGGTGTACTTTGTGTTCAAAAATACTTGGGCAACCTTAACAGACAGGTTCAGATGCTGGTCCCATTATCTTTTAGCTGTTGAAACCATATGCACAATGTGCTTCTGTGTACTGTCATAAGTCAGCTAAAACATGTGTAAACATATGCTATGTCAGTCATTAAGGAGAAGGGTATAATTACACTTTTAAAAGTGGCAAAGCATTTTGAAAGTAGCATATAATTTTCCAGAGTGGGAACCTTTATGAAACATATCTTTCCCTGAGTGTTTATACAGCCTGACATCTCTGGGTTTTTTCAGATCAAGAGCCCCACTGTGAACAAGCAGGCTTCAGACAAAGGAGGCAATTTGTTCTTTAGGTGCCATTTCAGTGAAAGGGAGAGGCAGCAAGAGAGAGAGGGGGAGAAAGAGCGAGAAGAGAGAGAAGAAGGGCACATCGTGTTACTGCACACAGTTCAGAAATAGACAGGATCTGGCAAAATTACCCTGGAAGTACTGTTAGAGATGCTTAGTGTCAGAGTGCTGCTTTCACTGCTGCTAGATTAAAATCCTGTCTCTTTATCTTTGATAGAGTCAAAGAAAGGTATAAAGTTTTACTTTTAATCAAATTAAACAGATTCACTGCTCACTTGGAAGCAACTGGATCATGTAGTCATAGTGGAAAAGAGGCAGAGCAGGAAGATGCCAAGATCCTGCCAAATGCTCATTTCCTTCTTTTAGTACAACCCCTACATGACAGAGGTACCCAGAGCTGGCCTAAATATGTTTCAAAATCTGAATACCTTCCCTCAATTAATTTTGTAATTTCTATTAGGTGTTTTTCAAAAATGCTAGCTTAAATGCTTTTAAATTTCTGAAAAAAAAAACCCTGAAGACTGTAGATTATTCTGCCTACTAAGTCCAGATGAGCCATCAGGCTATTTTGGCTTAGCAAGTCACCACTTCTTCACTTATGTAATACCTTCAATGACGGCAACACAGTGAGATCTCAACCCACAGTAACAGAGAAAAGGCAAAGTAACATTTCCTAGTACTTGCAAGAGGCCAAACCCACATAAGAACTGCCTCATTCAGCTGACATACATTTGAAAGGGATGAGGAGATTATAAAATTACTATCAGTGAACACTGACACAAACAATGCTAGGATGAATCCCAATGCTCCTTCTCTTTCCGAAAAATTATATTTGTCCCAACAGTTTAGTACATAGAAGGAAGAAAATAATTGTTCAATATATGTTTTGTGAAAATATAATGACCCACACCTCTTTCTCACCATCCATGTTGGTCACAAAAGCGCTACTTCAAGTTAATTTATGTCTGTCTGCACAAGCAATGAAATCTATATCAAAAACTTATAAAAGTAAATATAGAATAAACATATAGAAAGCAACCTTGCGTTATGGTAAAAAAAAAACCAAAACTTTGAGAGTTAAGAGGTATCTGAAAGTATTAGATATTTATCCTTCATTGTGAAGTGGGAGGAGAGTTGCCTGAATTCGGGTCCACAAAGCTTTCTTATCACTAGTCTTCCACCAAGCTGAACACAAAGACAGATATTGCTGCAATTCTGTAAAACTCTCCGGAGAGACCATCCAGTTTGCAGTGTCCAGTTCTGTTCCTGACAATTTCAGCTGTGATGGAGGTTGAGGCTGGGAAATTTGACAATCTGTGACATAGTGACCTCATTTTACAAACTCATTTTCATTTCTTTCCTCGAATTCCTGCAAATAGTCTTTCTGAGAATGTTTTTCCATAGTGCTAGAAGAATTTGCCCAAATTTCCAAGACTGTAGCTTAAGCCAATATATAGAAAGTCAAGTGAAAAATAAAATTGTTTTGAATGTCATGTAACGCTAATTTCAAGGCAAGTTTATATCCACCACACTCATGTTGTAACTATGTTAACTCTTGTTTAAATTGAATTTATTTCTCCATCGTACTCCTTTGAATTTACATCATATTCTCCTTATAGTAATTTTTGATTTTAGCTTTGCTCTTGCCATATGCCAAAGACTCATTCAGTATGGCTGGGCTCATGGGATAGGTGCACAGTGAAATGTGTCGAAGTTTGTATTGCATTGCACAGACCAATTGACAAAATGATTTGGATCACAGATAACAAGAAGACTGTGTAGAAAGAATAATGCAAATTTTGGTTTTGTCAGGGGAGAAATTAGTATTTTCATATATAAAACCTGTAGCTCTCTAATCCACTCCATCTCTTATTATTCAGCATGCAGGCCTGAGTCCAATAAAAATGCTGCACATGTGCTTAAATTCTATCCTGATGATTTATCCCACTGAATTTAGCTACATTATTCCTACAAACCCTGGTAGATTAGGAATTTCTGTCACAGCAGCAGTCAAAGGTCCCAGTCACAACAAGACTGAGCAGTAGGAAAGTATCACAAAGTCACTTGCATATTTCTTCTGATCATCTATCTGAAAAAAACAATTTCAAAAAAACCCTATAGACAGCAAGAGAAGTCCTAGAGACCTTCATGCTGGGAGTGAGATTGAAAAACAGAGGGATATAGTCTGATAGATAATTTCTTAAGACCATGTTGGACAACAGCCTTGTAATATGCATCGGATTGGATGCTGCTACAGACTCTTCTTTAAATGTTTTTTTTACTCTGTCCTTAACAAACTGCACCTGATGGTTTTTAACAGTAATATTGATCCTGCCTTAGACAAAGCCAAAAATGTTGTAGCTACTGAGAACAAACTAATAGAAGCTTATATGCCTGAATAGACATTTCTTTCGTCCAGTTATCACCATCAAAACAAATTTAGCACATTATTTCCAGTGCCATGAAATAAACAAGAAGCTTGTAATATAGTGTAATATCGTTTCTATGCTTTTTAGTCTTTAGTTTTTTGGCATAACTAAATCCAGTCTGATTACTACAAGAAAAAATAATTCAAGTTGTTATTATTAGCAGAAAGTAATTCTAAATTTAGCATCTGGGGAGCTGGACTCAGTGACCCTTATAGTTCCCTTCCAACTTGAGATATGCAATGATTCTATGATCTTAATTTTCTAATTGCCTTCATTTCAATGGAGATCAAATGATTGGTTTAAAAAATTTCAAATATTTCTGTTCTTTTAGATATTTCCATTTGTAACAAATAGTGATGGGCACAGTGTTGAGCTCATAGACAACAATGTCTTCTGAATTGACTGTTAGCACTCAGTGTAATTCTGGGTAATTCTCTGAAAATGTCAATTCAGTGCTCTGCAGCAACCAAATAAGCAAATAAAATGTTGAGAGTATTAGGACATGAACATGAAAATGGAAAACATGTTTATAAGTCTTTGGCAAGGTCACATTTTCATTGTAGGGTGGTTCTGCTTCTATACTCCTTTAAAGTAGATAGCAGAACAGAAAATGACATAAAATGCACTAAAGGTGATAAGAGATATGATCCCCCCGTGAGATAAAATTGATAAAGTGGGCCATTTTTGAAAGAATGCAGTAGGATAAACATTGTTTTAAAGGTTGATAAAATTAAAACATGGAGAATACAAGAATGATTATGCAGAACATTAGCATTAGTCTACCAAAGGTGAAATATTCTTCTGTTCTTTCTTTCCCAAAGTTTAGCAGTGTTGTCGCTTTCCCAGCTTTCCCTGTCACATACACTGGTATATGTCATCTGTCTATCAGCTCTCTCCCATGGTTCCAGTGACTGTAAGTGAATGCTTGTTTGAGAGGGTTTTTTTTCATGACAAGTCAAAGGTCCCAAGTCAACGTGATTTTTGGTCATTCACTTATCTTTAAAAGGTAGCTGTACTAATAAAAAGTAATGTAGCAATAAGGTTAAGTAGTGCTGTCTAAATTTTTAAACTAAACTGTTATTGCTTCTTTAAATCCTGGTTACTTGCCATGCAACTCCACCAGACTTTTCCTAGATGATGATTTATTTTACCATCAGAATAATTTGTCTACAGGCATTCTGCCAGAAGGAACCAAAGTCTGAAGCTAATCTCTGGATCTCCTGTGTGCAAAGGTCACTTTTTGTGACCTTTTATCATTATACTTGGCACCATGCAATAGTGTAACAATATCCACAGTCATTAATTAATGGTTGGTGTAGATGATGGGACCTGTCTTAAAGGGGACCTGTAATTAAAAAGACCTCTACATGAAATTCAAACCTTATGCAACTGTTTTAATTAATTTAATTATAATACCTAAAATGAATTTACTTGCTAAGGTGATAGAGTTATGGCCTTTTTATCCAGGATTTTAAAAATTCTCTTAGACTATGAAATATGTGTTTCCTGAATGTTCTGAGTCATTTTCAAAACAGCAGCCTATCCTTAACAGGGAAAATCAGCAATGGCAGCTGCCTCACATTGGTGAAGAAATAGCATTCATTTGAAAGGTGACTAAGTAGAGAAGAGATTCTAAACAGTGATGCAGCCAAACTGCAACTAAAAAACAAGAGAAAATTGTTCAATTTTTCCTTACCTCAGCTCCTCAGTTGTAACAGCTTTGGAGCATCACTTCAGCACTGCAGTATCTTAACACAGTGTACATTGAATGATATGACAAACACATAGCATGTTCTTTTATTTTTCATCTCCTTCTCAGAATGGAAATGGTATGTGCATTATCTTGTAATTTCTTCTGTGTTTGGGTTTGGTATCTTGTGCTACTAAATTTTAAACATAAGAGGTAGAAGCCCTACTCTTATCTCCTTTCCAACCAACATTGTGACTCCTCTTCACCACTGCCCCTGCCCAACACAGACTGGGGTGTACAGGACCTGGAGATTTGTACCTTTACAGCAATAAAACAAAAGGTCAAGGATCAGGGATCTACATTACAGACAATGCTTTTTGGATGTTCAAAGACCACTATTCTACATCATAGTTTGTTACTGAGGCATTGCAGCAGCGGCTTACCAAGCTGCTGGTGTTATTCTGGGGCGGAAGGGAGGAGAGAGCTGGCAGTGGCTCTCAAGGACACAGAGTTTCTAATTCTCCAATAATGGACTGGTAGCAAGGTGCTCTCCACAAGAGGCACCTACTCTCCAGACCCAGAGACAAGATGAGAGGCTGCTTACAGAGTGTCTATGAGAAGTTAAAAGCAAATGTCTTTGCAGATATATTCTAATTTTTGGATCTTCCTCTTGCTACTTGAGCAGAGTCAAAAGCAGAGCAAACCCTTTCTCTGTCTCTGTTGTGCGTTACTCTAAGACTTACCACTTGTCTTTGTTGGAAGGCTGTTGCTGCAAGTCCCGTGGATACATTAAATCATAACACAAATAATATCCCTGTAGCCCAGTCACAAGTGCCAAGAAAAAATGTTCTGCTAAAGCATTCGTTTTAAACCAGCATGCCTTATAGAGGAAATGTCATACAGGATTCACGAGTGTTGCCTGAATTACCATGGTTTTCTCCTTTCTTTGCTTTCTATTCTTCATAACATACCCTATATAATTGAAAATAGAACCAAAAAAAAAGGAATGCTGGAGACTTCAAAGCTGTTGCTAGCAATGCTCAAAGAGGCAGATGATGTTTCTTTTCAAGCCAGGAAGTGCAAACTGCAGAAGGAGCCCACCAGTGGGGAGGGCGTTGTCTCTTGCACGTGGGACATCCCGGAACACGTGAATAAGCCGCAAGTAGTTCCTTTGTCTCCAGCAGACAGTGGGAGGAGGAGAGCCCACTGTTTTCTCTCGCATCATGCCCAGATGTCATGTGGGTGCTTAGAGGCAGTAGGCAGTAAACTCCCGAGTTTCTATAATCAGCTTTTGGAGCCCTGGCTAGAGAACCAAAAGGGATCTGTGACTTAGTACTTTACTCTACATTTAGTGCTGGAAACATAGACACAGGACAGTGGAAAAGCCTTTCTGGAGTACTATTACGGATCTTGCTACCATGGGAAATTATGCCAACTAATCTCTCTCAGAAATTATAAAATATCTATTTTAAAGCTTCTAAGGGTCCTCTCTCTTACTGCTCTGTCTGGAAAACAGCAAACTACCTTCAGCATGTAAATACATTGTAAAATAGCCGCAAATTAATAAATAGCTATCAATAAACCAGAAAATGCTTAGCTAAACCATCTCTGACTGCATTTTTCTGCTAGAAAGCATCTTTTTAAATATTTTCCTGAATGGTGTTTTGCACTCCCCTGGCCATTGCTGTAGCCTTCTCTTGCTTTTCTAGTTTGATTTGATTTTAAGGGCATCAAGAAGGAAAATACAAACAAGTTCTGTTTGCATAGAAGTTGCCTTGTATGAAGTCACTAACATCCTTCTCCCTGTGATGGAATTATCTTGCCTGATATATTTGCTTTCTGTCACAAATTGTGATCCTGCTGTGTCTCAGTCATGTGGTGAGCCACCATTATTCTCTCCGCTGATGGTGTGTTCCATTTCCATAATGGTCCTTGAGACCTCCCTGGTACCATTGAAAATGCCTGTTAATTCCAAATAGGGGAAGCTAGATTTTTGAAGGTGCAAGATTCAAATGCAAAGTGTTGTCTGCAATTCAAATCTTATTGGAGGCATACATGTTATTATTTAATTGGTAGCTCTGCTGTTTGATTCTATATGTGTTTAGAGACAGATTTTTAAAATCCATGCTTCTTACCATACATGAATGTCATTAACATTCATTTCATTTAACCCCAAAGAGTCATTTAAACCTCTTGGGTGAATTTACATTTATGCATGTTTTCTGTGAAATGTATATTATTTATCCATAGCATCATGGGAGCTCTGGAGGAATCAGAAAACTGTAAATGTGCATCTAAGGGTATGAAAATTAGCTTCCTTAGGAAGTCTGATTCTGTAACATCAATATTGCAGGTATAGCATATTTGTCTGCAAAAAAAAAGAAAAAATGGAAAAAAAACATAAATAAAAGAAACTGGTTAAGGAAGAGTTGAGGAGGAAATTGTCAGAAAGGAAATAGGGAAAATTTTATAGCTTAAGTGTATCTATTTTATTGCCTAAAGCACAAGCTGAGTATGGTAAGTTGACACAAAAAGAGGAGAGGAGAGGCAGAATAGAAAGGACCACCTAGAAGTTGGAACATTCTCTTTTGTCTGTGTCTTCTCTGTCCTGGATATCATCCAGTAAGTGCACCCTGCTTGTTTTCAAATAGTTTTCTCAATTCCTACATAGCTCTTGCAGTGAATATTCACTCTAGAATATTTTGACCCTTCTCCATGTCAAATCACTGCTTTGCAAAAGTTGTCATTTACATTGCTCCATCCCCTATGATGAGCTCAACGGTCCAAAATAAAAACTAGAAACCATCACTGCTCTCAGTTTGTAGTTTTATGTAAACCTCTCTGATCTGAGTAAAAGCCATATAAGGATATTGAAGGAAGAACTACAGGAATATCTGTAAATCAGCCAAAGATGTGTTAGAATGACACAGAAAACAGAAGAAATAATGGTGTGTTTGGATGGGTTTAATACTTTCCAAAGAGAAAAGTCTTCGTTAAAAATACAGCAAGGATGAAGCATACTTAATCTATACTGACTAAGCATTAAAATGCATTTGCTACATTGAAAAGTTTAGGAAAATTCCATTTTAACTTCAACCCAAAATGGCTTTCAGATTTTTTAACTTTGGGATTATCGAATCTTGAATATCCATTATTTCCTTGTCTGTACATTGAACAGATTCCTACTGGGAGATACGTCTTCTTCCCAGAATATAAAGAACAAAAAGCTTGAGAAAATTTACCCCAGATCACAGAGGAAGCAAGATTCAATAGGGCAGAAAAACTATTTAGGATATCTCAGAGAGTTAGTCACCAGGCAAAAATAAATTCAAACCCGGTATCTGAAGCCTGTTCCTATGCTTTCCAGGCTTCATCAGGTGTTTTGAAACAGAGTCCTGCTCCTGCCTGAGGTACACAATACTGAGACCTTCTCCCCCTGCAGCCAGTGAGGGAAGCTGAGAGGAGCACGGCTCTAAAGGACGGCCCCTGCCATGAGCATCTCCTGTCAGACGCTGGCCGTGGCTGCACGCGCAGGCCACCCTGTGCTGCTAGAGGAGACTTGGGACAGGTGAGCTGCGCAGGCGGGCACAGGCCGGGCACAAATGAGACACTGTGGAACTTGGAACCTCCTGCAGGAAGTCTTAGTATCAGTTGTTCCCTTTGTATTCCCTTCATATTGTTCTTAAAAATTTAAATTCTCTGCAGAGAAGCTTTGCTTTTGATTGCTAATAAATATGTCAGCACCTGTGATCTTCCCTGGTAAGATCCCATTTTCATGTCCAAGTTATGATGCCATGAGAATGTAACTTTATAGAGAATTCTGACAGGTGTCTGTAAAGTCTGTAACACTGACACCAGCATTTCAGGTCCTATCTATTAATTTTTATTAAAACATAATAAATATTACTGAAGTCGCAGGGTTTTTTAAAGCAAAATAGTGTTTTGAAAGCTGTCTCAAATGTCAAACAGAATGCATTTTGCATTAGTTTTGTATAAATTTTTATTGAATTCAAACTTTTAAATAAATCTTCCTATATCTAATGCCTCTTATCAAAGCACAAAAACCCATTATCTGATTATAAGAAGAACCTCAGAACTCACCATCTTCAAATTTAATGGACTCCTGATGCTTTCTTCCTTACCTAGACTGTTTTTAAAGCATTTTACTATATTTTATACATTATAGATGGATTCCATTCTTGGCTTAGCAATTCACCTAATGGACAATGGATACAAAAAAGCTCTAGCTCCAGGGACATTAAATTGGTTCTGAACTCTGAAAATTACAGCTTTTACAAAAAGAAGAAAATACTAAAAACATATCTAATGCAACACTGCATCTCATTTTCTGCTACCTTCACAATCTGTCTAAAAGCTCCTAAATTTCTTAATGACACAATATGTTAAAATTGCATTCCTTTATATTTAGATCTCTAAAACATTTTTTCTTCTTTACAACCCCAAGGAGTTCCACCAGCAAATGGAAAATAACATTCTTGGCATTCCAGCATCTGGAAACATGGAAAGCACTGCATTGTACAAGAAAAATACTGTATTTTATACCTGACCATGGTCAAAGCTGAGTACTTCATAGAAAAGCAGACAGTCTCTGGTAATGAACCTGATTCTACATCTCACTTTGGGTAAGCAAAGGTACGTAACAATAGGTAACGTATGACATGCAACTACACTGCAGAGGGAACCCCACTGTAAAGACCTTTAAAGCCTTTAATCTGAATCGTAGTACTTTCCCCTGGATCCTCTGCTTTAGGAGTTTTCTGCAGCCGCAATACCACAGATTTTAGACAGATGGTAGTCCCATCTCTCTACACGCTGCTCTCTTCCCCACCTCTCAACAATGATGTAGAATCTACTCTTTGACCTTACACAGCTTGACAGCAACAGCAACCCACAGAGAGAAATGAAAAAGAGCTTTTATTTTTCCATTAATTTGTATTGCTGTAGAAAAAGGACACACAGAACATGGGAATCCTTTCAAATTATGAAAAAATTGTTCTTCAGTTGTGTACTACCAGGGAGCTTTTCAGCTTAACAAGACAGAGTCTTTTTAAAGCATTGTCTTTTTTGGGTATATATACATGAGGTACATAGATAAAAATATATAGATACATATTTATCTTCCCTCAAAAGTAAGACCTTCATGTTACAGTCTCAGAAACACACAGGTTGGACAGCATCTAGGGGTTTTTTTCAGTTCATCCTTCTTCTCAGAATGATGTCAGCACTGAATTTAGACAAGTTGCCTTAGGGCTTTGTCTACTCACATCCCTCAAATCTCCAAGGACAAGAAGGTCCTTGTGCAACCTGCTTCAATGTCTAGTTAATTCCATAGATCCACTTAGAACTGGAAATTCTTAATCCTTCCCTAGGTCAAGACTAGTATAGATCTAAGCATGTCAGCTGACTTTCTTCTGGTTTTTCTGCTATGTTTTTGTAAAATCAGATTGCCAAACACTGTTTTTTAGGTTAGTAATATAGAAACCTGAGTACATATTCTCAAACCTTTAAATAATAAATAAATAATAATTTAAAAATTATTTTAAAAATAGTAAGAGCATTATTCTCAAACCTTGCTGCCAGAAACTGAAAAAAGCTTTCCCATGTTTGTACACCTCTATTTCTAGACTTTAACCTGAATAAAGATTTCGCTCCCAAACAGCTTATGAAAACACAAGTTTAAGTGATATACACATCTCTACGACTCAGGCACTCAGGTTTGAGTTGGGCTCAACAACATTCACGTTCAATTTTCAGCTTTGCAGTTTGTAGTTATAAAATGCAGTTCTCAGGCTGTTTCCTTGGCAGAGTGGAAACTTTTCAAAGAAATGATCACCCCCCAACTTTCCACAGTAGATAATTAGTGTGGCAAAATAAATAAGATACATGTGAAAAAAGTATACAAGGCAGGAAAAACAACATTCTTAGACACCTCCTAAAGACATTTAGTCCAAACTGAACACTGCATTACTATTACTTTCCTCTGTACAAAGACTGCAAGAAAAAAGGTAGAAAGAATTGTAAAGAACTAAGTGTAGGTATAAGAGGCATACAGCTTACCATTGGAGCATTGAAGATTAGTCTGGAGTACATGGAGAAAGGTGGAAGGGGAGAAGGAAAGGAAGACAGAAAAAAGATAAAGAAGGGAGAAGCAAAGGAAAGAAGGAGGGGGGAGAAAGAGAGCAACTGAAAAGAACTTTCTTTTGTCTTAGAATCTTGATAGAGAAGAGACATTTTCTGCTTCTTTCCTCTTTTTATTTTCTACTTTCATATGATCTGTGCCAACTCTGATAGTCTTCAAACTTTTACTCATAAGTGTTTTTAGTTTTTAATTTCATGAGGTCATTTTCATTGACCTCTTTTCTACTGACCTGTTATTTTAGTAGATTTGGAAGGATCATTTACACTGACCTCTATTGCCTTACTGATTTCTCTGCTCTTTGCTCCCATATCATCCAAGCAATTGAATTTCAGTCCCAATTCTAGCTATTGGATAAAATAATTTCATTTGTATTGCTATTATTTCTAAATTAATTGTCTTTTTTCTGTATGTCTTTCCCAGCTCATAGTTTAATCCATTTTAATATTCATTACAGCAGTCTGTTTCCTTCTGATTATGGCAGAGACAACTCCTTATATCATGGATTCTTCTGTCCTCCAAAGACTCCCTTGCTTCTGGAAAACTCAAATTTCTCTTATCTGAACAACCTTTTTAAGCATGCACAGATGCTTTCGATTTCACCTGAAGGCTCCGTGCTAGATGTCAACACCTCTTACCACCAGCACTGAGTCTATCCAGTCAGGTGAATTTTGAGCTGCTTTACAGGGAAAGGTAAATTACCTATTGGTTTGTTTGATTTTGTCAGTTTCACATAGAATTTTACACTATCAGTGTTGGGCCCCACTGCAGGATTCAAGAACCTATAAAACACCCTCTTCCAGATTTTCTCTGATGGCAGGTTTGCAATAACAGTACTTTGCCTTGCACGGAGAGAAAACAGCTCTCATGGGTTCTGCTGCAACTTTTCTTTTTAGAAATCACAGAAATACAGAATGGGTTTGGTTAGTAGGGGCATTAAAGACCACCTGTTTCCAGCCCCTCTGACATGGGCAGGGATGCCAGTCACTGGATTAGGTTGTGCAGAGCCCCATCCAACCTGGCCTTGAACACACCCAGGGATGGGACATCCACAACCTCCCTGGGCAACCTGTTGCAGTGCCTCACCATCCTCACAGTAAAGAATTCTTTCCTAAAATCTGAACTAAAGTACTCGAAATCAAATAATGTCAAATAATTATTTGATTTGCATTTCCCCAGCTTTGCAAATATAGACACAAAAGTTATTATTGGCAATAAATTTCTCATAAATTTATAGTTACTAAGATTTTTGTTCAATGTCACCTGCAGTCAGTGAACTTTTGCCCCACATTATGGCACACATCTAAGATGGTCTCTTTTCAAGTATACAAAGTCCAAATAATGGGATGTCTATTTTCAATTATTGTTTTGATAAAGAAACTTATCTTACATTGGACACTGTTTAAATAAAATCTACAATATATTATTAGGGAAATAAAACTATGCAAAAAGTACAGATATTTTAATATTATGGAGAATGCAGCTAAATTATGGAATTAATCAAAACCCAGCAACAATGTGAGGGATATATAGCAAATTTCTCTGTATAGATTGTCAGTTCCTGAGTCATATTTTCAGCTATTTAATTGCAACCATTTGTCCAAATTTGAACGTTTCTTCCATTTTCAGTTCCAGTGGAAGTCTTAGAAGTATTACATATTTTAACTGTGGGAAATCTCCTATACCAACCATCAGAATCAAAAGAACTTTGTAACATTGCACTTCGTAGATTATATGTTATTCACACTGGATATGGATGCTGACTAGGAAACCAGTTTTCTTGAGCCTTAGCCATCTGCCTTGCTCTCTTCATAGTAAAACTGTAACATTTGGAAAATTCAATGTTTAGTAGATGAAGGGTAACTTAAAACGATCAGCTAAGAAATGAAACAGTGTTAAGTCTTGCCAAGATTAAAGAATTCTAGGGCTATAAAAAAAAGCTGCATGCTTCTCAGCAAAAATGCACATTTCAGGACAGACTTGGATTGATTCTCTGGACTTAGATCAAATGTGTACTTTGTTAATTTGTTTCTCTCTCTCTTTTTAATTAGGAAAGGTCTGATCACATCATCACAAACTTTCCAGACAGCAGAAAAACTCAGAATATAAAGGAAGCAGGATGAAGGGAAAATTGTTGCAGGTTAGACAATGTAATCTGTAGGTGACAGCACAGCAGAGGGCTACAAGTTAGGTCTTCTACATTAAGGTTCTGGTCTTTCAGTTGATCTTGAGTCAACTGCTACATCACACATTTTCAAATACAGGCACGTATTTAACATATGAAGTTATGGCTTTGTATACTGTAATTAAACAATTACATACACCTTTTTAAATTCATCTCAAACCAAGCATAGGAAAGTACAGTACTCTTCAGGATAGGTGTTTGTACTGGCACAATTTCTGAGTCAAGACTTTAAGGCATTTCAGCTGAAAAATGGATATTAAAATGACATTTAGCACAATCTGTCTATCAGAAAAGTATGTTGCAGATTTTAAAAGGTAACTGTTCACAAAACACTTGAAAATTTTTAGGTGAGGTTTGGCAAAACTAGAGCAAGGTATGTGACTAACTGTTGAGTTTAAACAGTTAAAAATAAAGAGTAAAGTACAAATCGGTAAATCAAAGTACTTTTGTAAATTAGTGACCACTCTAAGAAAGTTTAAATATGGTATTCAAGCAGAACACCGAAGACTTTAGTCTCAAAAGGTCCTATTGCAAAAGATACTTGAAAGAAAAAAGACATTAAATGTATTTTACTAATATTTACTTCAACACATGAAACTGTGCATGATATTACTATGCATTTACACTTACGTTAGTTTGTTTTGGAAAGCACAGTGTGGATACTGTAAGAGAGATTTTTTTTTTTAATTTATTTTTTGAACGTGGAGATTCAAATCTTTAGAGCAATAAAGAAACTGATAATGATCATTTCTATTGTGTGAAAATATACTGAGGTTCACTATCTTTATCCTATGCTCATTTTTAAAGAGAGATTAATGCACTAGCATGTGAAAATGCTCAGATTTAAGTTCTTAGGAGGCTGGGAACCAGGAAATCTCAGTGGTTGTAATTGTTTCATGAGCAGCTACAAGAATATTGTAAATTGCAGATCTAATTTGTTTTAAATACGGGACATTTCTACAATTAACATCACATAAAATAATTGAGGCACAATTACAAATCAGCTTTAGTGTTTTAAGTGTTTTGCTTGTCTCTTTCCTGTGCAAGAGGAGGTGACACTTTGGCAAGTGCATTGCATATCAGAACACACTACAATAAAAAGACAGAAAAGCCTACTCTGAACATAAAGTGATGAAAGTTTCTTTTAAAGTAGCCTTCTGGATATCATTCTGGCCAAGTCTGAAATATGTTATGGAATAGGTGTAGCTAATTTCACAGACAGAGTGTGTTCAAGAAGTGGATTAAAATGTTCCTGAAATTTCCATCCAAAAATGTAGTGTGCAGAAAAATGTGAAGAAACCATACAGAATCTACGTCAATACTTAAATATATGTATTGGCCTATGTGTAACTTGATGTCATTATTTACTAGTGAAGTGCCTGAGAAAAATCATATTTTTGAAAACCTTCTTCTTGTCTCTGCTGTGCACCTCCATATTTTCTTTGCTCTCTGTTCTCCTATGTATTTATTCTTGTGACATGAGTCTAAAATCGTATGGTTTGCCAGCCCTGGCTGCTGTGGAACAGAACTGATGGCTGCCTCGCTGACAGTCGTCCTATGGCAAGGAGTCATTTTTAAGCAGGAGAGCCAGCACCTGTATGCACATTGGCTATCAAACATCAGAGACAGGAATAACAGAGACTCAGTCATTGCCTAATCCTTCTAAACTAACATCTGGTTTTGAATCCTTAGTTACTCAGGACACTGTGGGTGTGCTTCTAAGTAAACGTCAGTTTAGGCTACAAAAGCATCTGACAGCTGCAGAGGAGCCCTCTTGCAGTCTCCTGCATATTCTTATTCCCCAGCATGAAGTGGTACGACAAAATTGGGTGATTTTTGTCTTTCCTGTTCATTAACAAAATGTATAAATATGCATTCACACCTAAAACAAGTATGGTAGTTTAGGACTTTCCCTCTAGATAGGGAGCACAACATCATCAGGCAGTCAAATTTTGAGATGAGTGTGGAGTAAGGACCTGAAGAGGGAAATAACATGAGCTAAAGAAGGAATGGCCTTTGCCAAAGCACACACACTTGCCTAAAAAGACAAGGTGCAAGACCTTAGAAGGAAAACGCAATCACTGATTTAGGATATTTTGCTTTTCAATAATTAAAAATAGAAAAATATATCAATGTCCAGGGTAAAGATGCCCTTGCAAATTAACAGTCAACACAGAGAGAGTGGGTTTTTTTAAGTGTCTCGTCTTGTTTCCATTCCAATAGAGAAAAGGCTGAAAGAAAACTGTCAGTGTGTTTTGGTGCAAAGGAAACAGCCAAGTGAGCATCATAGTTACCATTATTTCAAGCAGTTTTCAGGCAAATTAACATGGTTAGCAATGCATCAATTAACTAGTGAAACCAAAATATGTCCCAGAAAATCCTAAGTGTTTTTACTTAATGAAAAATTCTCAGGTAATTTATATTTCTACTTTCTGCAGCAATCTAAAGAAACTTTCATAACTAAAAAACTGATTTTCCTTCAATCCACAGAATATGCCATACATTTTTGTACTGCTGAACAGATTTCATAAAAATCTGAGTGGGATACTCCCAGCAGAGCATGTGTTTCTGCCAAAGATGGAGTCAAGGTTATGCAAATCTACCCAGACAGCAAATACAGAAAGGCTTGTGACTGGCAAATGGTGAAAAAGGCCACATAATCCTTAGATGAGCCAACATATTACAGCTTACAGACACTGGTCTGTTTTCCTCACACTTTACACCTAGGGACAAACTAGCAGATTTCTTGTCTACTGACCAGAGATTACCAGTAAATCATGTTTTACGAAATGCATCCTGAGGACTTGCCCATGATATACAGAGCATAGCCAAGTTACAGGGAATATGATGAAATGGTGAAAAAGCTTTCCTCTTTTTCCTCTGGCTTCTCAGCTTTTGGAGAGCTTGTGTTTCTGACTGGACTTATGACCCTGACATCCATTTCAGCTTTTACTCAATCTTTCCTTTTCCCTACTACAATTCAACAAAGAGCAACTCGTCCTCTTCCCCACAATGTCCATGTCACATCTCAGAATTTCCTCCTAATTTATTCAGTCAGGCCTTGTAACCTCTCTTCATTTCTCTTCCCTTATCCCTTTTAAAATTTCCATTTTACATTTTATGTGGAGTGTCTTACAGCTGCTCCAGCCCATCTTTTCGTCTCCCAGCCACATTCGCATCTTTAAAGTACAGAGGCAGACTTCAAGCAAAAAGGTCTTTGTCCTCTCCTTTCAGCTTTGAATCAAGCACATTCAGCTCAAATTTTTCATGACAGTTCTCTCACACTGACAGCTCATAAAGAGGCACCAGAGTACGAATAATTTGTACTTCTACACAGCTAAGTGTTCAGACAAATCACAGATCTTCTGGGTGGACCCACTGATGACACGTTTGAAGGGTACTGTCGCAGAAAAGACGGAGACATAATAATAGGAGTTGTTATGCATCACAAGGATGGAGGACTCCTAAGAAAAAGATTATTTATAGGAGAGAAATGCCTGAAATTTTAAAATGACAGAGCTCAAAACAAATCAAATTGCATGCATCATTAATTTTTCAGTATTTGTACTTAAATGCTCTTGTTCATGATTTCACAGGTAAAGCTGGGAATTCCAAGAATGTGCTTGACCACTGCACTCAGAAGATGGTGTTATGCTTCTTTCAAAACCTGCCACACATCATGTCATCTGCCAATGAAAAACCACACATCCTTTTACTGGTTCTGACTATTTCAACCACTGTTGAACCACTACTCATTGAATCTTGCTAGTGAGTGGCAGCCCCATGCAGGTGAGGTGGCCACCTGAGTGCAGTGACGGGGAAAGCTGGGCTGCACCATGCCCTTCTTTCATTGGACTCTTGGGCAGTACCTGTCTCAAGTGAAACAGTTTAGATATACCCACTGCTTCTGGGCTGCAGAAGGCTTCTTGAGAAGGCCTCAGATTCCAAAGGTTACCCAAAATCTAAAGGATCATTTAAAATGTAAAACCTGAATTATTTTTCAAAAAATATTTGAATATCAAGTTGTGATCATTCCTACTGGATGGGCTTGGTTGAACAGATATTTAAAATAACTTCTGAGGAGAGTTCTGTCCAGATTTGTAGAAAATCCACTTAAAAAATAGGATAAGAGTGGTTTCAAAACTTCTCTGTTGATGACAAAATTTTGTTGTCTTTACTCAAATTTATCCTGAAGTAATACAGATAATCTTTTGGCCATTTCACGTTTACTTGTGATTGTTCTGGTTAGGGGAAGAAAAAAAAATTCAAGAAGAAGCACTTTTGATGAGATAATTCAGCTTGAGAAAAACAACCAATTAAGAGACTGAATAACAGGTTTGTGAACAAAAAGTCTTAAAACCATATGTTATTTTAACACTTTCTATATCTTGAACCTGCTATTTTCTCACTTTATAGGTCATTCATAAAAGACAGAATTTATCAGCCTGAGTTATGTCATTATTCTACAGTTTTCCTTCATAACATCAATTTCAAATTATGCTACATTTGTGTTTTGCTTTTTTTCACTGCCAGTAAGTTTTTCCTAAAAGAAATCTCTACAACTTTTTTCTAGAACAATTAATAGGTAAAATAACATTGGGTAAGACAAAAATCATATCAAATCACAGGTCTTTGTACAGGTGAGATTAATATTAAAACTAAAACTCCTATATTTCTTCTTTTCTCTGCCTTCTCTTTTTTCTCAAATGAACCATCTCAATGAATTCCACAAGATGGATATTCATGTAAAATAATTTTATGTTGATTGGACTTGTTGACTCCTCAACAATTTTGCTAATATTACAACATTGACATATTTTTAAGTAAAATTATTTGTATGTATCTTTATTAAATTCCATCCCTCTTATATTCAATTACACATTTTTGGTTCTGTTCTTCTCTGCTAAGTTATTTCCCTCACACCTCACTGCACATAACAAAAATAATTCCATAGTTTTCTCAGGTGATGACACTTAAGATCGCATTACTCTGCTACTGCAGTTAATTTAGAACACAAATGAGCAAGAAGAGGGAGTTTGGAGGGGTTTTGTTCATTCTTCTCTGGACAGAGAGGTCGTTTGCTTCAGTGTTTATTTTCAGTATTTGTTTATTGTTCATTTTCTTCTGGACAGAGAGGTTGTTTACTCCACTAAGTGAAATCATGCTGTTACCTTTTTCTAGCAATAGTCTTACTGGTGTGCCCTTATCCTATGGTTCTGCCCCCCACAGCACTCGAATTGGCTGATCAGTTGGCACAGATGACAATACGCCCATACGTCACCTTCACATGCAGCTGTGATCAGCATGGTTACACAGCCAGAACTAAGACAGCATGCTTAGACAGCCAGAAGTAAGAGAGCATAAGCATATAATCTTTCAAGACCTGCTGAATAACCACTTTCTTCTTCTTTGTCTCGTACAAATACCTCATCGTGCACCTGGTTCAAAGGTCAGCACTATACAGCTCACTTCCCCTTTTCAATTCCACTAATCACTACATTTCAGAGAGATCTAGATCACTATCAGAAACTCTTTTTATATGGAAGAACCAGGTATCCCTAACCTGCAAACCAAGCCTTTATATGCAGAAAAACTTTTAAAGAGCATTCTGCACCATAGTAGTAGCTCTGAAATTTATTATCAACTAAAAATAAATCTTTACAACTTGTGTTTAGCATATTTGTCTCCACAGCTTTCTCTCCCAACAAAGCATATCACTCCAGTGCCAACATTTTAGTTCTGCAGCCTTTGCTTGACCAAGAGGAAGAAGTAAGGTAAAACAACTTGCAGAGACAGTGAGAGAATGAAAGGCCTCACTTCTTTCCTTACGACACATGGATAACCCTCATTTAGTAATGTGGCACAGCTTTTAGAAGTGCCTTGGCTGTGCTGAACTCTCTCCCCACAAGGGTTCACATGCAATAAACACTGATACACTTTGAAAGTGGTATTTAAACAAAAGTGTAACTACATTTCATCCCGAGATCTGGGGATATTTGAATAACAAAGATCTTGTAGATCAGCTTATGTGGCAAGCAATGCAGAAGCAAAATCCAGCGTTTTTCTGACTGGTTTTGTATCTCTTTTGCTCTTATTTCAGACAAATAAAGTCAACACAAGAGCAAGCCACCTTACTACAGTAGGTATTTAAGAATATTTCAGTTTCTCAGAGCATTTTTTTTAAAGACACAGCACTGAAACTGAAAGAACAACTCCTTATGGGATAAGTCAACTGGAGCACAGAGAGCAATGTTTCAACAGTGTTCAAGTATTCCCACAGGATCCAGAGACAATCTGTATCACAAGAAAGTCTGTGTGTTTAATAAGAGATTCCTACTGTGATATGTAGGTGTCTTAGAATCATCTGACATGTTTTCAGAGACATGTTTTCTATTTTCTTCTATGGACATAATAGGATTTTGGCTTTTTGTTTGAGACAGGACATCTGGGAGAAGCAAAAATAAATCCATACTATGGGGAAGAAAATAAGAACAAACTAATACAAGGAATTTCTGGACTACAGCTTACAAACCCCACAGGATCTAGAGAGCAGTCATTTTCTCTCACAGTCAATGCTAACCGGTTGAATCTACCCTTCCATGTTTTCCTCTTATTCGCGCTTATATAGTCAGAAAACTATTGGAATATGAAGAGACAAAGACCAACCTGCCACCATTAATAGTGAAATATTTTCATATGTATGCCTCTTATGCTTGAAGAAAACCAACCACCAAACAAACAGAAAATGCTTCTCTGTAGTACCTACGTTTCCTTTTGAGTGTAACCCTCCCACAAAAACTCATCTGTAATTCAGACTATATGTTAGAAATTAATTTTTTGCTGTTTGCATGAGAATCTGTGCATTGCACCCATCTAAGTAAGGCTGTAGCTTTCACAATAACTCATCTTACATATATATCTACATACATATATATATTCCCCTTTACAGAGGAAAGAAGCTTCTCACATGACAGCTGTAAAACATACACAACAATATAAACACAGCACATCAGCAGTAAGAGAAAGGTTACAATTACGCTCGTCCACTAGTACATTATGGACTTGTATCAATCAGCAAAAGCACCCAGAGTCATTACAATCTTTTTTTGTGTTAAGAAAGGATTTCCTGTTACTTAAACCTTTTCACTAGTTCCATTCTGCATGTGAACTCAGAAATAAAACTGTATTATGTCTTTCAAAATAATTTACAATAATTGATCCCAATAAAAGGTCAAACTGTACTAAAAACAATGAGCAGTTAGCACACACCTCACAGCTGAATGACTCGACAAGGGTATTCCAGTGCTTTCCAAGCACAACTGAAACAAGCTGAACAATTAACACCAAAATGTCAAAACTTTTTCCAGGAGGTCCTTTTGTCAAACAGCAAAATCAAAACTGCATGTCTGTTGGAGCCATCATAAGCCTAGCTACTAAACATATGCAAAGCAAAAAGATACAATATCCAGTCTTTATAATGCACTGCCACACTCCTCATCACTCAGATCCGTCCTGAGCACTGTATCCTGACATTAGAGCACTAGAAGACAATAAATTTTTGCTAGCATTCAGAGTGAGATTTTCCTGTGATTTCTGGCTATTCTGCTGAATGGGGTGCTTCCATCCTTACCTCATTCTGCCCAACTCCTCTGCTGCTTCACTTGTGCTTATATTCTTTTCTTCACAAGCTCTTTGCAGCAAGGGCTGTCTTTTTAATTATGTGTGCTAGCAACACTTGGCTCAATGGAGCAATAAGAAATACTGCACCACAAAATGATAATAAAGTACCCTTTCCGTATGGAAGAAATTAAATAAACAGTTCTACTCCTTCTGCAACTCCATTAGAGCACAAATAAACAGAGAATCCTGCACCAAGCTTTAGATATAATGCTCAATCTCTTAAACAGAAACAAAAAAACCCACAGAGACCACAGAGAAGATGAATTTCAGATTCTAATAGGCACAAATGGACTTTAATATGTCTTTCCAAAGATCTCCCGACTAGCAAAAATCACAGGGGAGACGATTAGAGAGATAATAGCAAGTCACAGTCATGCGTGTATCTGATATGCTTTTAAACTGAACAACAAATCTAAAACAAACAAACAACACATATTTAGAGTGTCAAGAACTACTCTTTTTTTCCTGCATTTTTTGACTACTTAGAAGTTCCTATCTATCCTGTTTTTCCCTTTGAGGACAGCTTTTTTACCATCATCCAGACAACCAGAATTTATAACAAAGACTTAGGACATGCAACAGTTTAGGCCTTGGCCTGGTACAACCAATTGCCATGAGGAAATATTACCCAGAGACACATAGTGGAAAAAACCCATAATATGATCTAGAGGATCAAAATATTGCACAAAACTTTGGCACTTGTTACAACACTTACAAATACAAAATATCCAATTGAGATATACTGTTCAGAGGGGAAAAAATTTAATCTAAGCCTAAAATTTTGCAGTCAAATTTGCTTAAGCAAATCTGATCAAGCACAGTGTGAGTGCCAAAGTCAGGAGGGAGAGAGCTGCAGATGTTCCTGAGCGGCACAAATACTTTGAGGGAAGGTAGATTTGCATGAGGCTTTTGGGTATAAAAGAACACTTAGATGAAGATTTCTGTGAGTATTAGGGCATAGGTTCTCATTCTGATCCATGATTTCATCCCAGAAATTAAATTCTTACAACTTTATTTCTAAAATCGCCTCAGATCATATCTGTACTTTATCCTATTTTATAGTCTATTTGCATCACTTTTCATCAGTTTGGATAGGAAACTTCTTTCTCACTTCCCAAAATAGTGGTGGCAGTCACTAGAATCTGAAAATATTGAGATACCAGGAGAGAATCACCTTAAATGGTTTCTGTCCTAAGTCATATCCTATGTGATGGACATCTGAAAGCAGAGAAAGAGATTTTTTAATATTTCTCTGAAATGTGAAGTTTTTAACCATCAGAGGCAGTTCTGTTAATTGTGAATGATTAGCCTTCCAAGCCATGAAAAGTAACACCTAGAGTAATCTGTAATGATTCTGCGAAACCCTCTAACTGCATAAGTAGTAATGCCTTTTTTAATGCCACTTACTGCAGACAATTGTTGCAGTGTCCAGTGATTTCAATTGCTTAGGAAATAAAAGGACTCTCTGACATGTTTTCCTTTGATGGTGAGTGACAAAATAATGTACAAATAACTATATTAATTTTCCAATTTTTTCTTGTGTTCTGAGTCACCTAGAAACCTTCATGATCAAGCTACTGTTTAATACATTTATTCTGGATGACTTGCTATGAATTCAAAAGAAGAAAGCTGAATTAACCAAATTCTTTATGCAGCAATCAACAACAAATGAAATAAAATAAACATTCCCTACCTCTCATATAGAAACTGCATAAAGTAGTGACATTAGCCTAAACAAATCACTCCGCCTTCCTTGTGAAATAATTTCAGTCTCAATAGCTAAGTTTTTTATAGTCATAAATATTTCACAGAAAATGCACTTGCATCTCTGTTGCTCAGCAGTATAAGTTGTATACAAAAGGGACACAAGTTTTTTAAATCAGTACCTGTTCAGTTAAGACAATGCTAATTCTAAACATTTACATTTCCTGTGTCTTTGTTTAGATTATTTATCTGAAAGAGCGGAACAAGAAAGTAAACTTTGAAAAAAAAAAAAATCCATCTTCAGCTCCAGGTATCCTCGAGTTACTTTTCTGTTTTTCTTGTGGAAACAATGAAACACTATATAACAAATTGTATTGCCAACAGCAACAGGAGCTGTTTTAAGAACCAGTTTCCATAGGGCAGAGATGCAAATGATTACAGAAGGTCTAAGGTAATGGAAAGTCAGATCCTATTGTGTTTCGGTTGTTCTCTTGAAAGTTACAGAAATGTTAACAGACAGAAGAAGAAGCCAATGCTTTGTCCATACAGTAGGTTCCCTATGTAGTGAATGATGTGTTTTCATTTCAGATGACTTTCAGCTCTTCTAAGCATATGGTCTGGAGTAAAGAACAAGTCAGTGGAAACATTCCCATCTATTTTAATAGTCTTCAAATAAAATAATTAGGTACTTATTTCCAGGGAATGACTGTCAACAAAAATAAAGGAAAAAAAAAAGAAGGCACAAAGTCCGAGGAGAAAGATTTAGATTTTAGTGTGGAGTAAGTCTGTTTTGCTCCCCATCTTGAAAGGAACCTGTAAAAAGATTTCAGACTTTTTTTAAACATTAAAATACTCAATAATATTAGTAAATTCCAGAAATATTTGTGGAGATTTTATCTCAGTGAAACTAGAAGCTAAGCCAAACCAGCTTCCTTTGCTTCTTTCTCCATTTTAAAATGTAGCAAAAGCTTTCGCTCCCCTCTGACACTTAAAAAGATTGAAACTCATACTTTCCAGAAGGAGGACTTTGTTGGAGTAAAAATGCATGTAGGACAGTACAGAGCACACTTCTGTACTTGAGTGCATAAGCACACATACAAATGTATTTCTTTCTCCTCCCTGCTAAGTGCTATGAATAGAGAAAAATAGAAAAAGGTCCTGTCCAGTCTGGCGTGCTTCTCTGTATAACTACGGTCGACATAAATGTACACAATAAAAATCCATAACGTGAATGTATGTGTACTGAAAGTACAGACAGAAAACAGTTGCTTGGACAAATACAATGTAGTGTTCATAAACAGAGTTTGTTTCCCTATCATATGCAAATGACAGTAGGGAACACAAAACTCAATACGAATGCAGCTCTCCTGTTGAGATAACACCATTTCTAGGCCACTCGAAGTATTCCCTTGCCAACCCCTTCTATTGTTAATCTTGTATAATATAATCTTATATAACATAATCTAATGTATTCTGGTTCCTTTCAGCCTCCTGAAATCTTTATTTCAGATTTATTTCTTAAATAAAGAACTTCTTTTCAATTTTATACAATGATAGGGCTTGGCCTTGCTAGTATTTATAGTGTACACAGTAAATTCAGGTAATTGTGACTCACTCAAGGTTTCTCTTTTTTTTTCCATTACTTTGAAAGAAATGTGAGCTGCAGCATCCAGCAAAGACCACCTGTGAATGGAATTTCACAATCTTGCTAAATGTCTGTTGAACAATATCTTGCCATCACTCTGAATGTCCCACCCTTGTTCTTCCCCCAGGTTTTTGTTGCTAACTATGATGCCATGTGGTCTGCACTATTCCTTTGGTCAGCTGGGATGAGCTGTTGCAGTGGTACTTTGCCCAACTTCTAGAGCAGTCCCAGTCCACTTGCTGTCAAAGTGTTTCAAGCATAAAAGTCCTTGATGCTGCATAAGCACTGCTCAGCAATAGTTAAAACATCCCTGAGCTTTGCAACACTGTTTTCAGCATAAATTGAAATCACAGCCCAATACTAGCTACTATGAAGACAAATAATTATCTATCCCGGTCAAAACCAGTACCTGCCAAGAATTTCAGGAAATCATAGTATTTTAAATTAATTTATATAGTAGTAAAGAATGAAAAAAGCAATGACTTGGTATTGGTGCACAAACCAATCTTCAAGTTTGCAAGATCTCCAAAGGGACATCTACCATTGTTCCACATCAAGGACTTAACACAAGGAAGGATATTACTAAGGAAAAAGGAAAGGGTATTCTTTTGAATGATTACACAATATGTTAATACTGCACTTGCATTCATAAACTGCACAGAAAGTGGATATCAGATGTGTCTGTTGCACTGATATAACCAGTTAATGCAACATCAAGGCTTTTTGGACAAAAAAATTTAAAATGAGAAAAAATTGGTAATGAGATTAAGTGCAATGGTAAACAATACAACTTTGCATGGTCAAATGTAAATTATTTTAAATTAACCCAGTATTCCAGTTTGAAGAATTATTTGATTAGAGGGAGCTGACTAGAGGAGTTACTTGCTCTGGAACCAAAATTAGCTTCAATAATAAGGTCAGTACAAGAGAATACTTCTAGCAATTCTTGCAAATGATACAGTACAGGAAAATTTCATCAGTGTGGGAGATGACTTGGTGTTTGCTTGTTCAAAACACTCACTTTCAGGTCACCCTGTATACAGGTGTGGTGGTCTGAACCTGAGTTGATGGACAGTTGTTTAGACCAATAACGCTTCTCGAAATCTACATATTTAAATGGTGTGGAAGCCCGGGAAATTCTCTCTTCCTTCCGGCCCTTGGACAGGTAACTGGGCTCTGGCCG
>VZRQ01005624.1:230608-243265 GCA_013397975.1 Machaerirhynchus nigripectus
CTCTGTTCCTAGTGATGAAGATGATCCTAGAGGTAGCTGACGAGAACCTTTGCTCTTGAACAGCTCATCCTTAAAATAGCACCCCATTAGCTAAGACGTGAACAAACCCACTACACTAAAATTGGTGTTTCTACCTGGTTGCGAACCGAACCGGCTACAACAGGAATAACAGAAACCCTACTTTGTAGTGTGCTCATATAAAATGATACACACTAGAATGAATTAGAAAAGTTTCTGTTAACTGTATCAACCTACAGAATGCAGATTTGAGAAAAGCAAATTAAATTTTTGTTCATATCAAATGAAGTGTTAGGATAATGCTAGAAAGTGTTTGCACAATGCTAGAAAGCATTGATAGGATACATCTGAAATTTAAAATACTAGCCATCAGGAAATGCTATTTCACTCTAAAGTCTGGAGGTGATGAGAAGACCTTGCTCAGAGAAGCAGAAAACTCTCAAACAAGTAAAAACTAGGTGACTAAGACAGCTTCTGCTGGAATTATCCCGTATGAGTCAGCTAGCCAAGACTACAACTATCAGATTAGCTGGTGAAAATAATATGACAAGGCACCAGTCATGCTCTCCACCGGTGCTTCATTTATTCACCCCTTCCTGTGGGCCTTAATCTCTGACTGGACTGAATCTTGCAGGATTGTCAGCCACAGACATGCAGAAGCTATGCACAAAACATGTAGGAGTGAACAAGAGTCACTCAAAATAACATTTCTCGGTTGCATTATATCAACACATAAAATTGAGTCTGCTTGTTTTCAGTTTCTAAGCAGAGACAACAAAAGTGAAGAATAAGGATCCTGTTGAGGTTTACACATTCGTGTTCCTTCTGTCAGTGCTATCGAAAGAACGTCTTTCTTATCAATTCCCATAGTTATATCTGACATTCTCTGAAGACTTACCATCTTCCTTACAATACACTAGATACTTTTTAAACTGCGTAACAGGGTCTTCTTTGATTCCTCACAAGTTCTGACATGCATGTAGGAGGGTGGATTTCACAAGCAAACCAGAGAAGGCTGACATATGAATTGTTAAAGGAAAAGACTTAGATCTCACATATCATTGAAAATCGCAGTGCAAGCCTTCCTAATACATTTTATGTTTCACAGATTAAATGGATTGCTCCCCTTTCCCCTTTTTTAAAGCCTGACAGAATAGTAAGTAGTCAGATGTATTTCTCATCTGAAAAATGCGTTTTCCCAGCTCCTTCTGATCTACTTTATTGCCTGCGTACACAAATTTGAATTAATAAAATAGAGTTAAAATTGGCTTCTTTAATTTCTGCTCTGAATATGTCTTTACTTCTGTTTATAGGATAGAGTCTCTGAGAAAGAGCACAAATGTACTGGGTCTGGCCTTCTATCAACAGAACTGTTCACAGGGATTCCACGGTGGAGACAATTCTGTCCCTTGTTACCTCTCTGCACCCCATTAAATGCAGAAAGAGTAAAGACAATGGAGTCACCTATGTATCTTCAAATAAATTCAACTGGAGTTATTAAGGGGAAAAAAGATACTGGGATTATTATGTTTACAGATTCATTAAAGAAGGTTTATGTTTGAGCATGGACAGAAAGGACAACTTCGCAAAGAACAAGACAATATATTTTTTATTTACAGCAACATTCTAGCCATTAACAGATAATGCACTCAGCTATCTAAAGCATTACCAGATAAACACTGAATGTTGTCTGCATCACCCTCAATGTGCTTTTTGAAGGATATTGTCATATATTTTTCTGTACTTACTGTTTTCACTTCGGGGTGATTTTTCTTTCATTCTGTAATTTGCACAAGGGAGAGTAATGGAGTAAGTCTGGGGGGGAAAAAAAGGCTAAGCAAGACAGCTACTCAAAGAAGCCTCAAAACAAGGCCTCAAGTAGACCTTGAATTCCCAAAGGATTGGCTCTGACATCTTCACTAGCTTCAATTCAAAACTATTCAGAAAAGAGCAAGATCTTCAGAAAACTCACAAACTGTACCAGTCTGCCACACACCTCCTGGAATGACCACTGCTGAAGTAGTTGAAGCCTGAGATACCTCAATCAGCTAGTAGTCTCGTATTTAGACTACAGAGCCTTCTAAATAAGCAAGTATCTTCTCGTTAAATGTGTGCTTTACATCCCCTGACAATAGGATTTTATTCCCAAATCTCACATCTGCTGCACACATCACATTCAATACAAATAATTATACCTTGAGGCTCTGTTTCTGTAGTATCAAAGGTGCTTAAAGATTTTACTGCTGGAAGGATTTCACAGGCACTAGGGTTGGTGCGATCACCTCTTTTCTGTGGAAGGAGATTCAATCCTATTGTAGATTGAGAAAAGTGTACACTGTGATGTTCCAGTCACTCTTAAGAGGTGGGGCTCAACACAGTCCAGGTATTGCCTGAGGTGTGGGGATTATGAACCCTCCTCTGTGAGGAGCAAATGGTCTGAGAAGCAAAAATGAAAACATCCTTGCAATCCATCCCCATTAAAAAGAAGCACACATTTCTACTTAATGCAATCTTGTCTCTCAGAGCCCTCTTCCTAGACCCAGCTAACGATGGTTGTGACCCAATGTATTGATCCACCAGGGTTTGTTGTAACTACATACAGACAGCGTATCTTTTGTTTTCTTCCCTTCAGCTCTTCTCCCATACACTTAAAGTTACTCAGGCAGAACCAATATGTGCAAGGTCACTTCTTTCCTTCATATTTTCCTGTCGTGACCGGGAATAGCGCCGTGTATGTGCTACTTTCCCTATCCAGTATTTTCAATATGCTCAGACTTACACCTTTTAATGGCTCAGTTCTTTCACTACTGTCATTGTGTCTGCAGTTGTCTCATTTATGATTTACATACCCTCACAAGTGCTGTTATTTAAACACAGATTGTGGTTGCGCATGTGAGTATAATGTGTGCATATGAACATAAACAAATGTAAAGATATCGACATGTGAGGGGGGTGTATGCGTAATATATAAAAGCCTCAGACCCAAACAGAAGGTAGCATTTTCTCAAGAGATCATTGTGGATGAGTGAGGTTAGGAAAGGGGTCTTCCTTCTCACTACAGCAACAGGACAGCTGTAACTGTGACCACCTGCAAGGCATGACACAAATGGTCCCTTTTTTTCCTCCACCTGTCTCTGTATGTGAAGGCCAAGCACTGGAAAATCATTCCAACTTGTTGCAGGACACAGAATCTGAGATACCCATTTTTTTTATTGAACCAGTCAGCACCAATTTGGTCAGTGACACTCCATGGTGGCATAATTCTTATTTAATTGTCAAATGCAGATCTACTTGAGTGTTTTTCTTCTCTTTATTTCCCAGCTGAGGTGCTGTCTTGCAACATGTAGTGTAAACAAGCACAACCAAGCATGGGGCATGCTCAGTGTCCCCACAAAAGGGACTCCAGAAAGAAACATGCTGTTTGAACCGTCCAGCTCTGCCATAGTATTTGCTTCCCATTTAGGGACAGCCTGATCTTCTGAGAACTTTCAGTGCTTACTCTTCTTTATGATGTGAAAGATTTCCCAGAGAGGTTATGGAGGTTCCTTCCTTGGAGATACCCAAACGTTATCTGGACACAACTCTAACATGCCATAGGGAACCCTTTGTGAGCAGAGAGGTTGAAACCTTACAGCCTTACCCACTCTGTGATTCCAGGAAATGATTTTGCATTTCAAAGTCCCAAAAAGTAGTTGAGATACAGATACCTTTTTTTCAATTCAGGTAAAATGGTAAGTAATTATTTGGGACTCAATTTTCAAAAAGTGGTGGGGTTTTTGTTTGGTTTTGGTTTTTTTTTGGTTAGGGTTTTGTTTGTTTGTTTTCTGTAGGACAGTGTGCAACTCAAATTCAGAACCAACAGTTTTTGTGTAATGATGAAGAAGGCTAAATTTCCGGCATCCAGAATTTTCTAAAGAACAGATAGTGCTCTATAAAGATTTTTCACTAGGAACTGAGGAACAAATAGGTAGCATTGGCCTGACAAGTCTGTAACCTTTATTCAGAACTTTGCTTAAACATTATCAAATTAAAAGTTGTATTAGGAAGCAAGTTGGAAAATTATTATCCATTAACTTTTTCAGAAAAGAAACCTGGTCTTTCATTCTCAAGTAATGTACCTAAATACCATGTTTTTACATCTCATACCTTGATACTTTTATTGACTAGAAAGGTGTTCTGTTGGGGAAAACATACTGTTTTACTGACTTCCAACAGCATTTCTCCATAACTAAAATCACAACACTCAGTACAATTAGGTTTAAAAATTCCTGCTTGGCAGAATTGAATATTAAATTATTTGATTAATTTTTCTCATTGCATTGGCTGAGGCTAGCTATGTGTGTTGGACAGGTTTCATCTTCATATGAAAATAATGTTAAAAAAGTAACTACAAATAAAATTCAAACTTGTATCTATGCATCTACCTGTGTCTAAATCTCCATCAGAGAACTCCCATCATAACTTCAGAAATCCATAGCATAGTGTAGTTGAGGTTTTTATTCTTCGTGAGAAAGTAAATATCCCTCCCACTCACAGATGCCAGGCAATACTCAAGTTACTCATTAATCATGGTCAAGGTACTTGCTTTAGAAAAAAAACACCTGAATGACATGTAGAAGCTTTTGATGCAGTGGAAATCCATTTATATATGATGTCGCCTTGTATTTTGTGACCCTATTCATTTTTAAGCATGATCTGCTGCACATCTCCTGTGAAGACCCTTTTCAAAATTTAGCAATTTTCTTGCACAAAACCCATTAGAAAGAACTTTTTCTAATTCTATAATACTTTTAAATCAGTTTTTTACTCAGACAGTCACATAACTTTTTAATCTAAGTTGTCCTAATATTTATCCTAATCTAATACGAAACTACAGCTGCTACTTTGTGTTAGTATCATATTCTCATTGAGTGGAGAATAAATTTATGGCTTACGTCTTCCTTAAATTGTGTGTTTCTATACCTTATCTTTCTTAGGTTTCTATGAAAACCTTGGTCATTTTCCTTAGAAAACATTATCACTAAAACTTTGCTGTTAAATTAGTGACATGTTGCTTTATCACAATTTGAGATCATTTAAATATAAGGTACATCCATTAAAAAGAGGCAGTGTGGAAAGGAATGGAAATTACAAAATGCCAAGAGCAATGGGGTGCAGTGTGATCAAAAATACTTGATGTAATTTATAACAGAAGTAAACTACAAGATGAGAGAAAAATCTACTTTAAATGGTTACCTTTTTATCCTGGAAATGGCAGACAAGATATTTCAAGTTCCATAAAAATGGTCTCTAAAATTCCCTGTTGTTTTTTCTGGGAGGTAAAAAAAATTTATAAGGCTCAAGTGTACATGATATTTCAATTTTAAAATGTAGTCTTTTGTATGTGACTGATGCTGACTGATATGAGCAAAGATTATGTTCTGCAGCCCAGTGCTGACTAGACTACAATGAGAACACTGGAAGCCGCATGTGCTATGAAATATTCATCAGACACTCCAAAGGTTGTTTTATTTTTTCCACATTAAAGTGCTTTACTTATTGTGGCTGATCTCCAGAGCTAGCAAAAAGTTATTTGCTAAGACTAACTTCTCCTTCTCTAATGTTATTCATTGAAATGAACAAAATGATTTGTGGTGTGTTAACTCACGATATTTATTAACGTCACAATTTTTGCAGCCAGATATATACTTGCATGATTAAGGCAGAGTAGATTAGACAGCAGATGTCTGATAGAATCATGTCTTATTATTAATTAATATTAGACAGGAATAGAGTCATTAAATAGACCCAACACCCCATCTTGTTTTATGCATACCCAACTGTATAATGTGTATGTCAAATCTTTGTGTACCAGCACAAAGTTGGCAGATACAACTGGTAACTCTTTGCTTTTCAAGCCTAAAAGACAGACAACAGGTTTGTTTGGGTTTTATCCCTTTCTCCACAACATCAGCTTTTACAATATAGACATTGACTTTACTTGGCAATAGACATGAAGAAAATTTTTGACCATCTGAGTTAAATGTCTCTTGTAAAAGTAACAATTGCAAAAGGAAAGATGAAAAAGGAATTCACCTTTTCCAATTTTACCAACAATATTGAAGAAATATCCATGCAAAAGTCTGAATATTGACAAAAAATTATTCAGAATTATATACAAAGTTGGGCATCTCTAGTTTATATAACAGACAGTATTTTGTTTCACAATTTATCAAATAAATATTCTTTGCAAAATTAGTGATCTGCGTATCCTCAGAGGTATAGAATATCCTGAGTTGGAAGGGGCCCACAAGGATCAATGATGTCCAACTCCTGGCCCTGCACAGGAAAGCCCAAGAATCCCACCATGTGTTGTGAGTGTTGTCCAAACACTTCTGCTTGTTATTAGTTCAGCTGGTATTATTCTAAATAAAAAACTCCAGTTTGCCTAATGTTACTTCAAATACAATCACTTTCACATACAAAAAAGATATTAATATCACAAGTAAAAACATTTCTCTCTCTTTCAGATTTGCTTCCTTTTCTGTTTAAGGTTGTCAGGACACGCAGTGAGAATCTGATGGTGTGAACACCTGTAATATGCTGACAATGTAATAAATGAAAGTGATGTATGGGAAATTACACAATGAAAATATTTAGTGCTTTGTATGTTTTTACAAGCTTCACGTTTATGAGTCTTGTCTGTGTAGAGAGAATCTAGCTCTAAGAAGCAAATCAAGGGCAATTTCAAACAGATGTATTTGCATGCAAACAAATACTTAATTCTCCATCCAAAGACTACAAGAAAAGGACAGGTGCATGTGTTGAAAGTATGGAAAAAAAGATTTTTTTTTTGTCTTTTTGGGAGTATTGTATATACCTGTATTTTCCCTCTATTTTTCTCATATTTTATTATTCAGCATGGAGTTTTGCACGGGGCAGTCCTTCCTGCTTGTTTACACTGCATTTCTTCATAATCTGAATTACTACTGCATGATTTTTAGAGTTCTCTTCTTCCCTATGTCCATATAGTTGGATTTTCGTCATCAGTAAGAGTCAACTGAGTATAATTAACAATGCCTACCAAGGTTTATTTCATTCTGAAAGTTACTTGTGAATTGGGAATCATTTTCTTATTAATGTTATGTAAACAGAAAATTTACATGACATTTTTGTTCAGATTCTGGCTGAATACATATTACCGACCTCTCACCAAAAGGATTTCACAAGTAATTATTAATTTAAATCATAGCCAGACAATCTTTTATATGCTCAGTGTTATTTTTCTGAGTTGCAATTTTGTAACTCATTGTCCCTTTCAATATCTGGAATATATGGTACAGATGTACCTGTGCCTATTTCCCCGTTTTCCTACATAGCTTAAATTCACAGTTACACAGGACACATGAAGCTCCTCTTTTGTAATTCAGCTTTTCAAAATACTTACCTGACTGACATGAGTAAACTGCCTTTGCAAAACATTTCTAAGTGTAATAATACGTGACAAATAAAGCACAATGTCAGCACTACTAAACGTAATGTCCATTACTTTAAATTAACTTTTCTTTAGAATTTCCTCGAGATTCCACCCACATTAAGTCACAAGGTATATTTATTCTTTATGATTCTGCATGTAGGCTGCCCTCCTTCATTTTAATCGATTATATTTCAGTACTTATTCTTTTACAATTTTTCTTTTTTATCAATCTCAGCAAATGGCTGCCAGACTACAACACTAAGGCAGTATCCTTTCTGCTATCCAATTATTCTTAAGGGTCAGCGTGTGAGACTCAAATTCTCACAATTTTTTGGTCAATCAAGTTCTCACGTGCAAAATTTTCCCCCACATCTTTCGTAAACAGTCTTTTAAAAATGCTTTATTTCACTGTTCATTTCATTTAATCTTTATTTTTCTGTGTCCTTTACTGTATTCTTCACAAATTTTGCCCAGTCAGATTTATTCAAAGTCCTCCTGTGAAGATCATCCTCTGAAACCACGTCTTTGACCATAACCATTTCATTTAATACCCCTCTATTGCCCTTAATGTCAACCATAAGCTGTTTAATTTTAAGATACTTCCATTACTCCCAACCCATTCCTCTCCTATAGTTTTCAATACTGAGATGTCCAGTCCAACCTCTACAAATCCACTTGCTTGTAATGAACAATAAAAATCACTAGGACTAGATGCTTAGACCCAAGAGCTTTAAAGGAACTCAAGGATGAAATAGCCAACCTACTAGCGGCAACATGCAATCTCTCATTTAAAGTTCTGCCAGTGTCATAGAGATTGTAGCATGAAGCAAGATCTTGAGAATTACACACCAGAAAGTCTGATACCAAGTAGATCAATAGCAATTAGTCTGAAGAATAATTATAAGCTACTTGACTAAATATGATGTATAGAAGAAGAATCAACATGGCTTCTGTACAGGGAAATAATGTATCACTAATCTATTACAATTTCTTAGGAGGCACAGAGCACAAGGACAAGATAGATCAGTTGGTATTCAAAAAACATTTTGAAAAATCCTTCATAGATATCTGATAAAGAAACTAGGAGACTCTTGAAATAAAAGCAAATATTACCCCATATATACAGAACAAAATAAGAGATAGAAAAGAAGAAGTAGAAAGTAGCTTACTAGCGGAATCCCACAGAAGTTTGTATTGCTCAGCGTATTTGCAAGTGATCTGGAAAAGACAGTTTTTGCAAAAAAAAGGAATGGTACTACGATTTCCAGGCTGGAAAGATAAGGAATACCTATTAAGAGCTGAATGAAAATCTGATTAATGGGGTAAAATGGCAAATGAAATTCAATGCACATAAATGTAGAGGGAAAAAAAGGCCAAATCTTGTGAAACAGGATGGGAATTAGAGTATTAGTGCTGACAACTAAAATCTTGAATTTACAAGAACTGACTTTTTGTAAATGTTTACTCAATATTTGGTAACCATTGAAAGGACATCTTGAATGCTGAGTCAGTCATTAACAAAATGCATGGAAAACAAAAGGAAGACATCTTTATGCCTCTCTATAAATCTTCGTTGTACAAGTAACTGAGTGCTGTCTGTAGTTTTGAGGTTGAACTGTAGAGTGGTACAGAAAAGCCACTAAGCCAAAGTCCACATAAAGTGGTTTTTGTACAAGGACCATTCAGCTGTGGAAGACAACTGAAAAATCTAGAAAGGCCTGATGGGGAATGTCGTCTCCAGTATCAGAATGAGGCACAATGATACCAGCAACTTCATATATGAATCAAGGAAGTATTTCATTCAGTAGCTAAGACGTGAAAGTGGTGCAAGTGTTTAAATGCTGAACATGTTCAGATAGCAACTAAGCAAGTTAAGGGGAAAAAATTATTTAAAGGCATGCCCAGATAGGATATCTCTTGGGAAATTCTTTCCCAGAATCTATGAGAGTATTTGCAGGAAGATGACACTGTGCTTTTGCTCTCTTCTTATAGTCACCTTTTTTAACAGAAAAGACAGTATAGTGGACTAAGTATGGTCATTCCTGCATCACTAAGTGTTCAGAAAAGTCCTTTTTCCATCATCGTATTCCTTGCCCTAGGGAGGACATGCCCATGAACATTGATAAATCATTGCAAGTTCTTTCTGTGAATCTGTGCTGTTCCACAAGTCCTATAAAAGCATGTAACAGACAAGCAGACAGCTTATGTGTTGACCTTTGCCAATTAAGATGAGCTGCTTCTTTTTCTTCTACTAACTTGTCTGTCTAGTCTTATGCTTAGATTGTGAGCCCTTTTAAGTAGCAATATTTTTTGCTCTGTGGTTGAGCAGCACCAAGCAATAGGGGACCCTGGTTTCTGACTAGGCATTCTAAAGGTATAAAAATTTTGGCAATTAATGTGAGGAGATACATCAGAAATGGATTATTATATGTGTAAAAGAGTTTTGTTTGGGGCTTGCAGCTATGTTAGACTACCACTTTCAAAACACATAAGATTCAATGAACTGAGAAAGAGAAGGACCTAAGCATGATAAACATGCGTCAGCAAAATAGAACTTCCTTAAGGAAATTCTATTACAGAAAAGGCACTGAGTCTTTCTTCAATTAGAGAGTTTTATGTATCTTAACTCTTTGACAGGTTTGGATGCACCAAGTATTACCAGGAGAAGACTTGAATACAAAGAACTAAAAATCAAATTTTTATTGAATGTTGTTCCTGAACCAAAGCTGCCATGGTTGTTTTTATATTCCTTACTCCATTAAGTCTAAAATCATCTAAATAAAAGTTGAGAATATAGCTTCAAGAAAACTCCAAGCCATTCACACAGACCTTCACTGAAACAGAGAGACTGCTGTTATGTTTTCACTACAAAGCTGTTATTGTGTACAATGCTGAGCTACCATGATTTGGATTCTTTTCATCCCGTATTTTGTTGTGTTTATGTGGCACCCTGAAGAGTACCTAATGGAATAAAATATGCCAAAAAGCCTGGGTCACTTTCAATAAAAATAAGGTTATTACGGTGAAAGATTGCTTTAACAACGACCAAACATTTATTCAGTGTCCAATTACTCATTTCAGAACTTGCTGTATGCAGAAGAATAGCTGGGAAAAATGCTGCTCTAGATGTTACTTCTTTCAGATTCTATTAAAACTGTAATAGCCTGCTTCCATTATACATTTTCCTGTATATTTCAATCAACATGTCACTTCAGCTGTTGCTCCTGAAGTGCACTTAATATTTTCATTAAAATCAATAAAGCCGGGAAATGACAAGGGTGCAGGTGGATGCAAGCAATTAAACTTCTTCTATATGTATTGTTAACTAGCAGTTGGAGAAGGAAGCTTCATTCAAGACCTGTCCCTTTCCTTTTAAATGACAGCTAACAGAAATCCACTTAGCCAGCTTTTGTCTGCTTATTTTGCTGACAGATGATGTGAAGAAGTAGGCAGTTATAGGGCCAGTAATTCAGAATTAATTTTCCCTTCAAAAGATGATGTGGACAACTGAGTGCAGTAATGGTACCTGCTCAGAACTCAGGGGGTAAACAAGATAATTTGAGATGATGGGACAGAAATAAAAGCTCTTTAAAGGTTTGCTCCTCACATGGCTCTCACAAGGCACACTCACCAGCATTTTTTATTTGCCTCAAATCAAAGTCAGAAGAGTTAATCATTGAAGCATTAGTCTGTGTACTTTTGTGTGGTTGGATTGTAAAGGAAGCAAATAAAATAAGAGATGGAGGGTTGCAACCCAACCCAGTATTAAAAATATGTGATGGTGAAAGATAGAGCCTAAGTCACACAGCAATTATTTATCAATTATATTTTCAGAACGTGCTGCAAAATAAAGGAAGCTGCTGGCTGAACACAGGCTGCATATTTGCAGTAAAGCAAAGTAATCATATCTTTAATCATCCATCAACAATTTATTTTTATCCTGTCAGCTCTGCAGCACCAAGCAGAGTGGACCTCATTACTAGGACAAAAAGGCAAAAAAAAGGTGAAAAAAAGGTGAAAACCACCGTTGCCTACAGAGGAACCACAGGCACAGATTCATTCTCTAAGTGTGCACAGGTTTATGTGGAAACGGGAAGCTGCAGGTCTACATCCACCACTCCAGATGTGCACAAAGAACCAAGGCAGGATCTAAAAGCTTTCCAGGAAATTTAATGTAAGGATAGATTTGCCTGGATATTTCCTGTCTTTGTTCTATAGGTACATATACAGCATGAACTTTTCAAGACAACTGTCCAAAAAAGGGAATCTTCTCAGCCATTTTAGTTATCACAGAGGGAGTTAAATTTGAGGTCTTTCTTTTTAAAGACATTTAAAGAAGAATAGATACCTCTGTATTCCTACAGCCATACAAACTTGGAACTGGATCTATCTACTGATCTCTGGCTCTGGCTCTCTAACACCTGGATGAAGTTCTAGAGGGAGTTAATGGGACTATGGATGGGAGAGATATTAGACCCGGCTGTATTTGGAGTCTGATGCCTCATAAGCTTTCTTTCATTTCTCTCTGACATTGAACCCTACTGTGTAACCTAAACTCATTATTATTAGTTGATTGCTTCTGTCCTCTCACATTTTAGTCTGCACTTTAAAATCTGCAGCCCACAAATATATGGAGGTATTTCAAACCTAAGTAGTATTTTCTGTAACTGCACTCAATAAGAGCCTACAAGGGGCAATGGACTGATCTTAAATACACTCCATGATTCACTCATGTTAATTTTACACGAGGGATTTCTGGGACTCATACTTTTGTGCCAAAATATTAAAGAGCAGCTCAGGCTCAGGCTCAGGCTCCTCACAAAGCACATATGCTTTTTCAGGAAAAACTACCCGCTCTTCAGGTTTTCAGCGAAGTGTAGTGTTGGTGAATCACCAGAGATGGAAAGTTTAGAGATGTGAAGGCTAGGTGAAGCTCATGCCCAAGTTTCTCTCTTTCATGTCTCTCTTCCTATGCAATCTGAAGCTTAAGAGTGCCTAGATTGGCAGTCAATGGGCACCAGCCATGGATCCCTGGAACTGCAGAAGGGCTGAACCTCATCAGCCAAGCTGAGCAGTGGCTTTCTGCAGTCACAATGGTATGTCCATACACTCATTCCTCTTGTATGCTGGACACCATCTCATGGGCTGTGCTTCATTGCTGCAGTGGCTAAGTCTGCATTACA
>VZRQ01005624.1:250777-262766 GCA_013397975.1 Machaerirhynchus nigripectus
CAGGTTGGATGGGGCTCTGAGCAAGATGGTGTCCTGTCTGTGGCAGAGAGGTTGGAAGTAGGTGATCTGTAAGACCCCATAATCCAAATCATTCTATGATTCTGTGTTACTATGATTCTTTGCATTTGCTCAGACTTAACATTCATACATTTATAATTCCAGTACTTCAGCGCAAGAGCCAAGCCATCAACAGTCACTGCTACAACTCTCTTTATGTCCATGTCATTTTTACATTGAACATTTCTGAATGTGCTCCTCAAGTGATTTGAGATGTTTCTTTCCCACAGCAGAACTCACACTTCTGTGGAATTTCTCATTTGTCCCAGCACAACTCCTTCCTTATCCTGTAAGAATTTAAAGTGACAACCATCCCATTTGTTTTTAGAACAAATCACACTCTGACCTACGAAGGCTCACTGCTGACCCTGACTGTTCATGACAAAGAGGGGATGATCTCACCACTTTTAATCAGAAGATACTGTGATTTTCACTCAGGATATGGTTCTTGCTTGCTAACACCAATGCATCCATCCAAGCAAAACAGAAAATAACCAAAATAAGAACCTTTGAGTTCAGTACTAAACTAGACAGGTTCTTCTCCCACTATGCTGAGCTACAAATAAATATAGCAAGTTTTCCAGCAAAATGACAAGGTTTTCTTAATTCCATTAGACAGTGTGAAACGATGCATTTTAGCCATACAGAATGGTAAACAGAATGGAAAGTGTTTCTGAGCATGCTGTGGATGGAGTAAGTAAATCAATAGTTTGTGAGGGAAAGCTTCCAGCAGTATAGATTGTTTGAACTACTTACCATTATGTCAAATTCACTTTAGCAGGAGCAAACAGACACACAATATGATGAATATTGAGAGAAGAACTATTTCTACTGTTTGCATTTAAAGGCCTAAAGTTATACAGATTTTTATATCAACTAAGTATTTATACCAATAAAAAGACTTATATTTAACCCTTAAAGAGTTGATGGACCAAGTATTCTTTTGCCTGTTTGGATCAGAAGCCCAGTAAATCCCATAGATATACTTTTTTTTTCGTTTATTAATAGCCATGTGCTTTATTTATATTCCCTCCTCTGTGGGAATCATTTTTGTCAAGAGACCTGAAGGAACATGAAAAGACAATGTCACCTGAAACCAAATAAACATTTCCCACATTGGGAAAAAAAAGTCCACCAAATATCATATCTGGTTGATAGCTTCCTTGAAGAAAATACAATTTCCTCTTAAAAATTATATTATTCATGTCTTTAAACATGTACATAGTGTTGAACAGAGATGGAAATAAGCACCTGTTTCAAGCACTCTATTGCAAGAAAGTCTTGAAAAAAGCATGTAATTGATTTTACTTTTGAAAGGCAGATTATCATGTTTTCCAATCAACTGTTCTACCAAAAACTTAAGACCACATTCTTCACATAAGGTTCACAACTGGCCGGCATTTGCTCAGAAATTAGTCCATTGAATAGTATGATTCATACAGGCTTGCATTTAAAAAGTGGTTATTATGATTACTTAGCTCTGGTTCACTTTACTGTGGTCATCCAAGACATTGTTTATTACCTAATTTTGGTAGGAAGACAGCAAATATGACACAGAGAACCATAAGAAAAAATTGAGGTTATTGAAATTTATTTGAAAAAGAGACTGAGTTGCATTTAAAACAATACATTCTCATAGTAGGATTTCTTCAAACTTTCCTTAGGCTTCTTTTCTTTCCTAGCAAGAGCCCAAGTTTGTCCACACCCTTAAAGAAGGGAAGCCCCTTACTGCCTTGAGGTGTCTTGGTTCTGTCCTGTTAATATTACAGCCAAAACATCACAACAGTCAGACAAGCAGACAGATCACTTTCACCAGGTACTTAGAATTTTAGACAGCTAATGTAGTGCCTCTTCCACTTCTCCACTCTTGATAATATAACTACTTATTCAAGCACGATTAATAAAATTTTTGTTGAAGTTTTCTTATATTCTTGGAATCTGTAGCATTACCAGATGCAAAGTTTACCCTGCTGGCCTTCTGTTGATGGTGTTCAAAGTTTTACCAAGGGAGTCAGCTTCTGCAGAATATTATATGTGGAGATATGTATTTTCATTAAGTCTTATTATTAGATAGTTACTGAATGTGTTAGTGTAGAACTCAAGGCTGTCACTGAGCCAGCTTCAATAAATGGGGGAGGGAGGAAAGAAATTCTATATTAAGCCAAGGGATTTGGAGGTGGAGGTATAAAGTGTATAGAATGTGCGTTGCTTCTCAAAGTTCTATCAGAGGTTGTTTACAGGACAGAGCTGAGGACACAAAAATCATAAGAGTATCATGCCTAACAAATTATAAATACACTTTAGTGACTGAAATGTTGACATGAGCAACATAGCAAAATAGCAAAGAAACACTAGTTCCAATGGTAATACATTCACTTACACTTTCTTTTATTATGAAGCAGGTGTCTAGTGCACTCATACAGACAAGCACAACATATCTTTATAATTGGTATCTTCAGGCTACCCACAAAATCAGGATGGGGTTGCCAGTGAATGATTTTGAACAGCCTTTGCCAGACTTTTTAAAACCTATCTGAGCACTTTTTAAAGGCACCCTTCAAGCACTTTTTAAAATCCTATTTTTAGGAAAGCCAAGTTTTGAATGCTCCAAGTTTAAAATAAAACAGAACAGGCTTCTAAAAATTCTGGATTTTTTTTTTTCACCTGAGCATGTGACTCCTGAGAAATTCCCTGGAAGCTACTGTGCAGAGACTGAATAGAACTGGAAAAAAGAATTTGCGGTTTTTATACCCCCAAAGCTAATACTATGAAAGGAGTTTCCCTTGTTGTGTAACATCACTGTTAGGACACTAACTACTTAAGGAAATTTTGGGCTGTTCAGAGGATTGTACCATGGTGTCAATAGTTCAGCTGAAGCAAAATGGAGGACACAACGCTATCATCATTAGACATCCTAGTACAGCTTTTTGCATCAATATTGATATTTATTTCAGAGCAATCTCCATATCCCTGTCATTCATTCTATGAACAGTGAGTGTGCTATATCTCACTCCTTGTCACTGCCCACCATCAAACCTTATCCATGAGTATCCTAGAAGTCTTATATCAGAGTATGTTCTCCTTTCTAGCAATGTTGGTTTTCTTTCTTCCAGGGAAAAAAGCTGCTTGCTCAGCTATGAACTCAGAAAAAGTTACTCCCTGCAATGTGTAGCACAAGCCAGATTTCTGAAGTGACTATGACATGCCCTGTAAGAGATGTGTTAGTTTCATTCCACGTAACTGAAAGAAACAAGTATTTCCAATAGTCTTTCTGCATATTTTAAGATTAGTTCATTTGCATTAAATGTAGCAAAATATATTAAGAAAAGTCAGTGGTGTTGCTCTGTGCTGCTTCCCTTCCCAGTGTTCGTGGATGAAATTCTATCCTGCCCACCTGGTGGGAATCTGTCCAGGTGCAGAGCCCAGAGTCCCACTGAAGCAGCCTAGATAAGTGACTACATGCCAGTGAAAGGAGGACAATTGGTGCTTGCAAACTCAGTGCAAATAGTGGGAGCTCAAAGTGTGTGTCTTCAAAAATTCTTTGGGTACCAGAGCAGCACCAAAACTCATTAACATTCGCATCATTCCCAGCTTCATTATCTCACCCAGATGTTTCCATGACCGCCCCTTTAAAGAATTCCTGTCTAAATTTTATTTACATTTGTTCAACAATATTGATGCTTAATGAATAAATGCAGTATGCTGTCAGTACTGAAGACTAATTACATCTATGTATGAGCCTGAAAACCTGATTGAAAAATCTGCAGTAGCTAAACTGGGTTTAAATAAACACTTTAGTGTAGTGCTTTAATTACACTTTAGTTTGTAATGTAATTTTTGGCTGTTTAAACTATGATTTAGTCTGAGCTAATTACAAATGATTTTCTACTCAGTAATTAATAATAACAAAATTGTAATTAGACAGCTGCTCTGGAGCAGGGTGGCAGTTTGTGTTAGCTAACTCATGATAGACTGGCAGATAAACAAGAGCTGCATTTGGGGGCTGGAATGTACTGCACCTTTCTGTGTTTTGTTTTCAGTTAGAAGAGCTATCATGGTTGGGAGTGCTTCAAAATGCTCCTTGGTTTTGAGGACTGAAGCTTGATACTTGCAGTGGGAACTTCCTGTGTTTCTGCCACTTGTGAAGGCAGGTCATTCTACTTGTGGCTGACAGAGATGTTGCAGGTTCCTTCCTCTTGCTCAACAGAAAATAAAGCAAACTTCATTTTTTACCTGCATGCCGCATGAGTGCATCACAGCAAAGGACCCTAACTCACAGCAAGAAGACCAGCAACATCTGAAGCTTTTTATCCCCTACCTACATGAAAGCAACATACACTACAATAAAGCAAATATAAGTTGGGGATGATACTTCCATACTTCAGCATATCCATGCTAAATATGTTCCATGCTCCAGAAGTTTGGTGGCAAAACACCCTCTTTGATATCAGCATTACTTCAGGACTGCAGACATAGAGAATAGTATCTGTCACGTACCATTCAAAACAGCACTGCTCTACTTCTGCTGATTTGTAAGCTTCTTCACTTTTATCTATATTCAGCAGGCCATATAAGATAAACAGTGAATCTTCTTCAGACAACTATCTCAGCCACCCTGTGTCACCAGGGATTGATTCTGGAGCTTAAACAGATACCTGAAAAAGACACAGGACACTCTGCTAACTTCCTCCTTCATTTGGGGTTCTGGACCTGTCAATTTCTGGCATTTACTCTGTTTATTCTTTAGCTGGTGTGGTAAATGTTTTGCATTTTGAAAATGCAGCAATATTTCCCCAATTTTCATGAAAAGAAAAATCAGAAGGTCTTAATAAGTTTTCTCTGGGATACATTTGGTCTCCTCTTATTCAAAGTAGGCTGTAAACTTTAAATTTCCTCAAAGTTGGAGAAAAATATAAAAACAATTACAGTCACCAGAGCGGGCTTTTTAGAAAGTAATTTCTTCTAACAGCTGAATTGAGTTTTCTTTTAAAGTTCATTTGAACAGAGCACCAATCATATTTATACCACCTACTAAAAGATAATGATTGAACACCGAGTAATACACTGCAAAACACCCTACACAGGCCTTAGGATTAGAATCTGTCATAAGCTGTGATGCTGTCAGAGTGTAGGTAATGTATAGCTGAAGAAAGATTGTAACAGAATATTTCCTATATATGTTCAGAAATACAGAACTGTACCACTGGAAAATCCTAATGCATACTGCTACCACCTCATTACTCAAAGTAGCGTCATGTCCTGGTACATGTGAGCTACTGGCGGAGTTGGTGCATCTCTAATTGAAAAAGGCACATAAGGGATAACAAATCACCAGGAACATGCACACTAAAATGTAACTATAAATCAGTCATATAAATAGAAACCTTAATACAACTTCCAGTCTATAATTATGTAAGTAGTTTGAACAACATACTGTAACTTATGTTTATCTTAAAGTACTTATTTTGAAACACATTGCCCTCTAACAGAGCATAATCATCAGTTTTACGTCTCCCATGAACCATTTACAAAGGAAGAGATGAATGATTTGTCTAAGTCTAAAGTCTAAATCCCCAGACTACCCTAACTTAAGACACGGTCATAAAATTGAAAAATGGAAGACAATGACAACGCTTTGGACAGACAAAAAAGTGAAGAAAATAGTGTCTGCCTGAACACATTCACTTCTCTTGGTCTACAGAGAGCACAATAAATAAATCTGAAAATAGATGTGTTTAATTAAAATTGACCCATGTATCCTTTTTCTGTCCCTTTTGGAACACTCCTCTGCTTAAAACTGTCCTTGATCTTAATGTGGTAAGAATCTGTGAAATACTGTCTATGTTCATATTTCAGACCTTTATGTTCCTGATACGTTTCCTGATGAAAATTTTCTAAAAGATTTTTCTAGGAAAGATTTCTAAAATTAAGTAACAACTCTTTTTCTATTTTCCTCTCTATGTTTTCAGCGAAAATTTATTAATTAAAAAGAAAACCTCTGGTTTTATGTTGGCTTCCTAAATTTTTGTTAGCAGCAGAAGTGTCCTAAAAAAATCAATAGGATAGTTATATGCACTTGTTAAGTGGATTATAAACAAGCCCTATTTTTAAATGAAACACCATTTTTCATGGGAAATCTACTCTCAACTACTGCATCTAAGCTAGCTGGCATCATCATAATGAAGTATTATTGAAAGCAGATGCATCTTGTCCTTTCGGCAAATGTAGCACATGCCGGAGAGATTTTCAGAGCACACTACATTGCAAACCCACTCACCTTAGCAACAATACTTTACCCCTAATTTTGATGTGGTTTGTTTGATTACAACATTAAAGCTTCAATTCTCATATGCTTGTATAATAGAATAGAATGGCATAAGCAAGTAGTAAGAAGATTAAAAATTGTGAATATTAAATTCCATCAAAAACTAATTTAAACTACTTCATGGCAGGAAAGGATACAGAGACACTCAAAATGTACTCCTTTGGCAAGTAAGAGTAATGGTGTCCCACAAAAGGAAGTGTGGCCTACATGCTGAAGGAGCTGATCCTTCCCCTCTATTCAGTACTGGTGTGGTCAGCATTGCCACATTGTGCCACTTCTGTACTGTGTACAAGCTCTGCCAGGGGACCAGAGTCAGAGAGCAGCCCCAGCGCGGATACCCACAGCGGCACGAGAAACCACAGAGCCTGGCTACTGACAACGCCCCCTCCACTGGCAGAAGCAGTAAGTGTGGTGGCATGGCACAGCTCTGGGGCTCTCAGACACCTCCTGCCAGCAGGCTCCTGTGCTACTCCGGAGCCACGCCCGCTCAGCACTTTGCCTGCTCTTCCATACAATAAACATCCAGATGCTTTCCAGGAGCTGGTTTCATCCCAAAACCAAAGAGCTACCCCTTGTAAGGAATATTTACCCAAGGATTTCTCTGCAGTGCTGGAAATACAAGGGGAGAATTTCTTAGGGTGCACAATTAGCTTGTTTAACACCAGTTTCACACCCTTGAGCAACTTGTTGGTTTGCTGCAACCAGGATAGCAACATTAGTCAGCTTGGTGCAAGGGAAAACCTTCCCCTGGTGCGCTCCCTGCCTCCCACTTCCATGTGCCAGCACAGGGCTGTCAGGCTGCACAGGGCCCAAAAGACTTGTGGGATGCAGGCCGTGCTGACAGCACCAGCCCTGATGGGACCTCCCACTGGTGCCTCTGCACCCAGGAATTCCTGGTCCTTCTCCAGTCTCACCTGTCACAGCCTTTTCTTCTCATTCCTCTACAAGAGCAGCCCAGCTCTGCTAGTCCAAGCTCCCACAGTTGTGCTGGGAAGGAAGGCAGGGCTTGCTCTGCTCTTCTGGAACCCACTTGCCCATGTGCGTTCCTTGGCTGGGTCTTTGTCAGGCACGGGAAGCTCCAGGCCCAAGAGTCCCCAGTTTCTGAGGGCAGGCTGCCATTCAAGCACAGCACGTTTTGGCCTCAGGAGGAAGCACTGGAGGAACGGGAACTGTGCCTGAGAGCCTGTGTTGACAGAGAACCCTGGACAACCTCTTTCTTTTCCAACAGCAGCCACTAACACATCCCCAGTACATCCTTTTGTCCGATCACACCATCACCAGGAGTCACATACAAGTACTGACACACAGAGTAACCCTGAACAAAAATGTTTCCATCAGTTTAAAGCCTCCATCCAAGCCACAGACTCTCAATATAGTCTCCCTCCTAAACCACTGGCAAGGGAAGTAAGCCATCAGACACTGAGACAGAGGCAAAACTGGAAACAACAAGGGGGAAGGCATGCTTCCTCTTGAGTGCATCTGCAAGGCTGCCCAAGGCACAGACAGGTGCTCCACACTGGCCCTAACTTCACCATTGCTAAAGACCCAGTCCAGAGCAAGGCTATCCCCGCACTTTGGCCGTTTTTGTCTGGACATAAATGTAGTTTCTTTTCCTGTTCATACAGAGACGTTCAGAATTGAAATCTCATGAAAAGTATATGAGAAAAAGCTCGGTTTGTGCTCAATGTTTTAAAACTTTGAGGAAAGCCCCTAAATTCCTTACACATTTTTAAAATATTTTGCTAGAATGTTAATACAGCAACGCCTTTTGATAGTCAGCATTTCTGGAAACTGCAAAAAGTCTGGGAAAGACACGAGAAAGTAGTTCCCTGTACTGTCTAGGGAAACTAATTGTCCCATGGTGAGGTAATGTGTGGAACATTTGGAAATGTATTTTGAAGGAAAGATACGTTTCATATGTCTTTGTTTCAGGACACTTTTTTATGAAATGAGAATCAAAAGATTCAGCTATTGTTTACAAGGATAGAAGCAAATAAAATTACCACTTAAAAAAATAACAATAATTTACCACATACTCCATAATAACTTTTGGTTTTGTTATATATTCTTGGGTAAAAGGGAGAATATATCTACTATTTTCCTTATACTGATTTTTTTAAGCTTGTCTGTATTCCTGAGTTTACAGTTAAAATTTCATCTAAATGGTATTAAGTTCAAAGTCCACCAACATATCAACTCTAGAAACAGTATTTCTTTATGGTTTCCAGAGAAAACAACAACAACTTTTAGTCATCATTAAGAATTTGATTCCTTCTTTCACTTCTGTGAGTCTAAATTGGTAATAAATCAACTGAGTGAAGAGCTGTTAAAACTAGAGTAAATTCAATGAAACCATATCCTAAATATAACATGGTGTTTTAATCCAACAGCTATTAAAAGCAATTCTGTTTCCTTGATGGCAGTTCTAAGTACCTTCTAAAACTGCTGCTGCTATGTGTACATTATTCAATGCTTCCCAAAGGTTTTGAACATATACCATGCTTTCTCTAGTCACAAACTATATGGAGCAAATTAAAGGAGAATTAATCTCTTTGAAGAAAGATGTTACGGATCCTTTAAACAGAAATTGTGCCCTAAGTCATCAAGAATAAGGTGGTTGGCCCAGACCATTTGTCACTGGCCACAAAACAGATGTTATACATATTATGGGATAGGAACAAATATCTTAAGCAATCAATACCACTGAAAGTTCTTATTCAAAAAGACTAAAAATGCCATAATTAATTTATGATTCATCATTTAGGATCCAGTTCATCATGGGTCTTCAATACTTGCATGTTTCAAGCGTGTATACATCCCACTGAAGTTATAGATCAATTCAAAAGCACAAGGTCAAAGTGATTGTTACTCCTTGTTGAAAAAAGATGCTTGAGCCAGCTCTGCAGAAGCAGTTCCCAGTGCTGAATCCTGTCTTCTGTTTCTGTGTTTGCCAGTGTTTAGGGAAACACTGAAAAACCTAAACTTCATAATAAAATGCTCAAATTGTCAAGTAACTTGGGAGACTAACAGTCTTGGAACAGGGGATTAAAGAAGAGTCTTATTATAGCTCTTTTAGATTGGGAGAAAAATATATCAGCTTTCAATCAGCCTGGTAATGACTCAAAACCATTAAGTTTATTAAGAAATCTTTGTCTTAGGAAGCTACCAGTGAGCCATCCAAATTACCAGTACCTCACTTCATGTGACAATGTTGCGACTGTCTAGCACTCATTATTTACAAAGAAAAAGAAGATTTCCCAGAAAGTTATAATTTGCCATCAAAAAAATTAAGTCTAAAGTACTGCCTGCTTTATAGAAAAATAAAAGTGGGCGTATATGTCTCTAGAGATGTCTGTCAATACAATGCAATGTTTCCAAAGGTGGTACATAAGGAAGGATTAAAAACAAATTGGCCTTCAAGAGAAGAAAGAATTTTGCAAAGAAAATGCTGTTTGTGAGAAATCACAGCAGGCAGACTAATGATTTGCTTTTTCCTAAATTACTTACAGAGGCAGTCTTACATGTCTGGGCTGGGGAAATACACCTTTTCAGACATGGCACAAGAAACAGGAGCCCACTCTTTATATTCTGGCATATTCTCCTTTCTTTTTGAATACAGGGCACAAGCTACATGAAAGTGTATTGGGTTTGAAAGGCAAGGTTTAAGAAGAAGGGGTGCTTTAGAAGTGGCTGCTGTAAGTAGCTGTTCAGAAGCTTTGCCTGTGTCTGACAGAGCCAATGCCAACTGGCTCCAAGACAGACCCACCGTGGGCCAAGGCTGAGCCCAGCCGTGACAGTGGCAGTACCTCTGGGATAATGTATTTTAAAAGGGGGCAAAAATCTCTGTGCAATTGCAGCTGGACAGATGAGTGAGGATATGTGAGAGAAGCAGCCCTGCAGACACCCAGGTCAGTGCAGAAGAAGGGCCAGGAGGCAGAGCAGCCATTCCCATGCAGCCCATGGTGAAGATCATGGTGAGGCAGCTGTACCCCTGCAGCCCACAGAGCACCCAGTGCCATACAGGTAGATGGCCAAAGGACACTATGATCCTATGGAGAAAGGAGCCCATGCTGGAGCAGGCCTCTTGAGAGGACATGTGGCCCTGCGGAGACAGGAGCCCATGCTGCTGAGCAGTTTTGCTGTCAGGATTTGTGACCCATTGGGGGAACCATACTGGAGAAGCCTGTTCCTGAAGGACCCCATCCCATGGAAGAGATCTACGCTGGAGCAGTTCATGAAGAACCGCAGCCCATGGGTAGGACTGATGTTAGAGATGTCTCTCATGAAACGGACACCATGCTAGAGGAAGGAAGTAGTGCGAGAAGGAAGCTGAAACAATGTGTGATGAACCAACCACAACCCCCATTCTCCATCCACATGTGCTGTTGGTGGAGAGGAGCTGGATAATTTGAAAATTGAAGTTGAGTTCAGGAAGGAGGGAGACGCAGGAGGAAGGTATTTTAAAATTTGGTTTTGTCGTTACCCTGCTCTTAGTTGATTAAAAGTAAATTAATTTCCCCAAGTCTGTTTTGCCCTGACAGCAATTGCTGGGTGATCTCTCCCTCCCCTTATCACAGCCCACAAGCCTCTCATTATATTTTCTCTCCCATGTCCAGTGGAGGAGAGGAGAGTTAGACACACTTTAGTGGGCACCTGACATCCAGCTAGGGTCAATCCACCACTGCAAGTATTGCTACTGATTTTTATTTGGTACCTGCATAGATTGACATGTATTTATAGTATTCAGGCTCATGTGCAAAAATACAGGCCCGCTAAGGGTTGACTACATTTTGTAGATTTCCAAAACTTGCCTGTTGCAGTGCATTGTGGATATTGCTGGGGGGGATACTGCTGTTTCCCCCCTTCCCGCCTGTGTTTGGTTTCTCCCACGGAGGTTCTGTGTCCCTCGGTCCCTCATTGGCCCATGGTATTTGGCCCTTCCCTTGCGGTCCCCTGATTGGCTCTGTACCCTTTGCCCGCCAAGTTCAAATGCTATGTCCCTGCATTATTGGCTGTCTGTTGTCCCCTCCCCATCCGGCAAGGGTATAACAAGGGCCAGTAACAGCTTCGTGGGGGCTCTTTCTGCATGACTTGTTAAGATGCAGTAAAGTCCGTGTTTATCATCAAGAGAGTCCTGGTGTCTCGTCTATTCCTCCTTGAGTGCTCCAGCCCCGCGCGCCCCTGCGAGCCAGCCTTCTTCCCCCTCCCAGGAGGACGATGCCCAGCGCTAGATCTAGCAAGACAGTGCTGTGGCACTTGCCTTCTCATTGGAGTAATGCATTTGATCTAGAACAACCAGGTAGTAGGTATGCCTGTAATTTCTGTGGCACCTTAGACCTCTTTCCACCTCAATACACATCTCCCTTGTATTCTTTTTTCCTGTCCTTAGGGCAATTGTGATGGTTTGAACCTGAGTTGATGGACAGTTGTTTAGACCAATAGTGCTTCTCAAAATCCACATATTTAAACCAGGTGGGAGCCCGGGAAATCTCTCTTCCTTCCGGTTTTCGTGCTGGCAAGAGGGCTCTGGCCGCACGGCCAGGCTGGGCCGGGCCAGGCCTGGCCGGGCCTGACCGCTCGGCCCCGGCAGGGGCTGGGGCCAGACCC
>VZRQ01005624.1:271943-286539 GCA_013397975.1 Machaerirhynchus nigripectus
CCCCCCCCCCCAAGATTTCTAGCATTAACCACACAAAATCTTGAAAGTACAACTTAATTTCATACATATCAAGTTCTGCATGTTTCTAGTCCATTTCCTTAAGGAAATATATCCCACTTTTCATAACTATTTGTCTTCTGAAATAAATGGTGATAGGAAAATGGAGCACCATTGGCCTTTATTCAGTTTAAAAAATTGCTAAAAATTATATTATGGTTCTAAAAGCATAAGAAGGAATCTCAGCAGCTACAGGTGAGATGTTCCATACCAGGTATTCTCTGACATTTTTTCCTGCATAGGGTACCCATGAAACAAAAAGTAAAACTCAAAGAAGGTATTGTTTACCTCACTGAGATAGTCAGATATTTTATAGTATTACTGTCTTCTTAATATAAGCTAGGGTTTAGTTTGTTTGTTGGTTTGGTTTTGGGTTTTTTGGGTGTCAGTGGTCTAATAAAGCAAATGAAAAGATCCTGCCCTTGATATTTTTTTAGGATTCTGGTACAAAACATCTAAATGGAATAAAATGTTTCCACTTGAACTGATTTTGTATTTGGAAGTGAAATAGAACATTATCTGCTGCTGTTCTCCATGAGATTCAGTGTAGCTGAGTGACAGACAAAAATATTTAATAAAACTAGTACTCTTTTTGTCAGCTACTGCAGAGAGCTTGCACACTCATTTTTTTGGCAGGCCACTGCCTGTCCTTTTGTAGGGTTTGCTTCTCTTGTGGCAAGGCTGAGGATCAGCAGCAAGTAGCATTCCTCAAAAGCAGTGTTGCTCTTCATGAAGTAGGGAGGCAATGCAGCCACCCATGCTACACCTTTTCTGTGAGCATCTGTGAGTTTTGATAGCCATCAATCAGCTGCTCATGAACTTTAAATGAGAAAAAGAGAGGAAGAAAGGCAGAGGTAGTGAAAAGACAAGGCCTTGTAGCATGAATGTCAAAGGACTGTTGATTAGCTATTACCTAAAGTATTGTTACAGGGGAGGGATAATTGTGATCTCTGATATACTGTGCAAATCAAAGTCTTCCAGTGACATGAAAGCCAGAGTAATATGAATAGTACACTGACAACTGCCTGACTTTCCTGCATCGTCCATCTCTTCCTATCTGTTTGTATGTCAGAGGTAAACAGGAATTTTCTGAACAGGACTTTCTGAGCAAACAAGAATCCTCCCATTTCCTTGGGGACAATTCAGCTCCCCTTAAACTTGCTGAATTCTAAAGTGGCTGCTAAGAGTACCCTCGTTGTTCTGCAACTTGTACTAAGAAAAAATTAAAATTGACAATTACGAGACATAGATTGAGATTTTTCAATAGCTTCAGCCACCGATAGGGACAAGTGAAAACCTAGGACACAAGCCTTTTGCAGAAAACACCCTTTCTTTTGATTGAATGCCTTTTGAAATTGCCCTCATTATGGTGCAAGGTAACATGCAGTGCGGTTGCCTCTCGAAGTGACCCTGCTAGAGATTGCCACTTGAGAGAAAATCCATTCAAAAGTGGAGGCTGGATTAAATTGTCTAGTAGGTCAAATGGCACTAGTTAGAGAAATGAAGAGAGGTGCTTCAGTCCAACGATTCTCTGGGAAGTTAAGCAACAATAACAAATTCCATGAATACAAATGCACACAGAACAGAGAAATGAAAAACTGCCAGAGGCGGGTAAGAAAGATCTTCAAATCCTTCCTCCTTCCAGGCTCCACTGAGTAGAAGCAGCTCTTCAGTCCTTGAAGAATGATGAGATCTCAGAAAATAAACATGCCACATGGTCTGTAAACACCTACTTGGAGACCTTTAAAAAGTTGCTTTCATCTGTGGTGTCCCTGGATTATCCCACTATTGTCAACGTTGTACTGCAGCCCACGAGTACAGCTTTTGAATCACCTGACAACAGTGAAGTCTGGCTGGTACAGTAGGGGTGTCAAGAAGAAGCCCTTTTCTCTCTGATCTGTCAAAGCCCAGTGTAAGACTCAGCTCAACCTATGGGCAAGAAAAAAAATAGATTAAAAAAACACAGGGCTCTAGCATTATTGACTCTAGTCACTCATGAATGGACAGTCATTTTGGTGTGCCTCCACACTCTGCAGAGATCAATGCTTTCAACAATCAGCTTTCCCCTAAACACATGGCAGTTTTCCTCATTGACCTATGACGAGGAAAAGGCACAGCACAAAGGCTATTAGCAGTCGTCAGGCAGGTGAACAGGTAGGGGAAATACACTGGTTTGAAATTGGTTTCTTTTCCGGGGTTTCCTCTGATGAATTTCTGCTCATCATTTTTCATTTCAGAATACAAGGACCAATCAGTCATCTGTGTGCTTTTCCTTTTTGCTGAACAGTACTTGGAAGTCAACACTCACTGCAGGTTACAGAGTGAAACAAAAAATGGAAACAGTATGCTGCAGGTTATTTACAGATTGCTGCTGAGCAAATTTAATCACAGACCTCTGTAACTCCATCATCATTTCCCTTGATGAGAGCATCACAGACTTAAATTTTGTAAAGGAGGTGGAGAATAGACATAATACACCTGTAACGGTATTCTGCTATGATGGGAAGAGGCACTGTATTAGGGCCAGTACATTACACTAACTTTTGCATTGTAGCTAAGACTCTTAATGGCCATTAAAATTCCCCTGGCATTTCCCTGAGATGGCAACTGAGACCCTCAAAGAAGCTTTCATTTTTAGACCTACTGAGAGGGCAGGAAACATCATAATCATCTTGCTTTGTTGCCTTCTTGTCATGTAAGAAACATTTAAAGTAGAGCAATATATATCCTGGAGTTCAGTGCAAGTGCCAGGTTACCTGTGTGTGTGTGTGTCATGGATCAAAATGAGGTTTCTAATTATGCGAATCAATTATCTGGGAGTTTCGGTGTACTTCCACTCCTTTTGGAACTGAATTTACCTTCAGGTTTGGATAATAACATCTGTGATTCTGTGACAACTCTTTTTTAATCAAGAAAGGTGAATTAATAATGATCAGAATATCTGGAAAACAAATGTTATGTGGCTGAGGGACCATTGCAGGTTGCAGTTTGTGCTGGTAAAGGTCCCAGTATATATATGTATCTTTTTCAGTTTGCTGGTATAATAAAGCACAACAGTAATTGGACTCAAACCACCTAGTTTATTCTTACTTTGATCTTTCAGTAAAAACTGAACCATGGCTTTTAGAAATAAACATCTAATTATTATTATCTCTTGTTCTCTGCTTTCACAGTATCTCATCTTTCAAAACCCCGCTACTGTTGCTCTGTCTGTTGGGTTTGCATGGCAAGCAGGAAAGGGGCTGCAGGTGAGATGCTGCCAGAACTTTCCCCCATGTCCAACAGAGCCAATGCCAGCCAGCTACAAGATGGACCCGTCACCGGCCAAAGCTGAGCCCATCAGTGACAGAGGTAGCAGCTCTAGGATAATGAATTTAAGAAGGTGGAGAAAACCTGCTGTGGAGCAGCAGCTAGAGAGAGGAGAGAGAATATATGAGAGAAACTGCCCTGCAGACACCCAGGTTGGTGGAGAAGGAGTGGAGAAAGTGCTCCTTGTGCCAGAGCAGAGATTCCCCTACAGCCTTGTCTGAAGATCAAGGTTAGGCAGGCTGTCCCTCTGCAGCCCATGGAGGTCCACAGGACCATGGAGCACAAACCCACCTGCAGCCCATGGAGGACCCCAGGTCAACTGCCTGAAGATGGCTGTGACTTTGTAGACAGAAGAGCCTGATGGGACCTGTGGACTCATGGAAAGAGGAGCACAGGCTTGCTGGCAGAACTTGTGACCTGTTTGAGGGACTCATGCTGGAGCAGTCTGTTCCTGAAGGACTGCGTCCNCAGCCTTGTCTGAAGATCAAGGTTAGGCAGGCTGTCCCTCTGCAGCCCATGGAGGTCCACAGGACCATGGAGCACAAACCCACCTGCAGCCCATGGAGGACCCCAGGCCAACTGCCTGAAGATGGCTGTGACTTTGTAGACAGAAGAGCCTGATGGGACCTGTGGACTCATGGAAAGAGGAGCACAGGCTTGCTGGCAGAACTTGTGACCTGTTTGAGGGACTCATGCTGGAGCAGTCTGTTCCTGAAGGACTGCGTCCTGTGGACAGGACTCATGCTGCAGCAGTTCATGAAGACCTGCAGCCCATGGGAAGGAGAAGGACCCAAGCTGGCAAAGGTAATGGGCGACTGTGTCCTGTGGGAGAGGCTGTATGCTGGAGCAGGGGAAGAGCATGAAAAGGGAGGAGCAGCAGAGACAGTGTGTGATGAACTGACCACAACCCTCATTTCTCATCCCCTTGTGCTGTTGGAGGGTGGGTGGTAGAGAAAATCCCAAGTGAAATTGAGTCCAGAAGGAAGGGAGGAATGGGCAGAAGGTGTTTTAAGATTTGGGTATATTTCCCATTTCCCTATTCGATTTTTTTTTTGGTAATAAAGAAACTAACTTCCCTGAGTCAAGTCTGTTTTTCCAGTGACAGTAATTGGTGGGAGATCTCCCCCTGTCCTTTCCTCGACTCATGAGCCTTTTGTTGTATTTTTTTTCCCCTGCCAAGTGGAAGAGGGGAAGAATAGAGCTGCTTTGGTGGGAAGCTGTCATCCAGCCAGACTCAACCCACCATTCTGTACTTCTGTGAACAGATTTGGTTTTCTAGGTATTTCTACCTAAAACTACATACCACTACATTAAGGCCACATTACATTACATTTAAGGTCACTGACTATATATACAATTTTTTTTTTCTATGTTTATGTGTATTGTCCACTTATTTTTATGCAGTCTTTCTGACTGCATAAAATCAAGATCATAGAATCAAAGAAGAGTTAGGAGTTGCAAGGGACCTCTGGAAATCATCTAGTCCAACTGCCCTGCTAAGACAGGGTCACCTAGAACAAGTCATACAGGAGAGTGTCCAGTCTGCTTTTCCAGGCCTTCGTCTCCTATTGATATCTGTATTTGTCTTCTCTCTTGCTTGTTTCTATACATCTCTCCATGCTTGCAACACATTCTAATTTAAGCCAAAAGTGCATTTTGTGGCTTTCATACCTTGGATTTTCTATTAACCTTTCATATTCAGATTTCCCTCAGTGTTAATATATGCTTACCCAAAGAAGAAATCCTGTAGGTTTCAACAGGAAAAGCAAACATTTCCATAGGGTTTCAGGCAAGAAACTCACCTTTAAGGATAACTATTTAGGCTCAAGTAAGTAGTCTGCAAGACCCCAGGTACAGTGTAGGATTTTTTAAAATTTTATTGTCCTGTTTATAACCCTCAGTGTGGAAATTGCCTGAACTGCTGGAGTGGAAGTTTCAGTAATTGTTCTGTGGAATTTTGTCTCCTTCCAGCTCATGACTGCTGAAAATGGCCATCAAAACCCACTACATTCCAGACAATTTGGTCATTACCAGTTGAAGTTTCTGCTGTGTTATTTTTAAAGACTAATGCAGCTGCCAAAAGTATTTATGTTATTTTTTTTCCCTCTGATCTTAAAATAAGACCATCTATCAGTCTGTCAGCTTATGTGAAAACCAGAATAAAACCTAATCTGGAAAACTCCACATATAGCTTCCTAAGTGTCAGCCATGTGGGTTATGATGACTAATTTCTAAGAAAGGGCCTCTGATGTCCAGTGTGACTTGCTACAGCGTGTGTTAACAAGAGTGGTGACTGAAAATTTGTACCAAATGTGAACCTGAAAGACTGATTCTGAAGTAAAAATGCCTTATTCCAGTAAATTATGCTGAATTAGAAAATGATATTAGTTTAGGCATCCAGTGGGTTTCCTTTTGACTCAATTTTAATATTTGTTTTGGTGTCATAGCTCTCAAACATTTACATCACAAGCACTATTACATGTGGGCACAAAGAATTCTCTGAAAAGGTGTGGCTATTTTAGGTCCAACTATTTTATTTCTACAGAACACTTCAGCAGGACTTAACCAGTGCTATCTCTACATAATAAATATAAGAAAGAAATGAAGAGGGTATGAATTAAAAAACGGTTTTGTGTTGGTGGTTTTAAGCATAAAGCTGCTTTATGGCTTCTTTTTTGTCTAATTCTCTGTCTACTACAAAGAAATTTCAGGTAGCAGTAGGATACCATATCCATCATGAAATAGATAAAGGCTTTGAAGTGGCTTAATGTACATCTGGCAGTAGTATCAGGTATCTAGCTTATTGACCGCTACTGCACTTGGCACACGGCTCCGTGATTATCCACTTAAATAAGGCAGCAGGCTCTACCTGGTAAAATTCCTCCAGTGCTACCCTTATAAAGCACGGATTTGAATGAAGTCTTGCCATAGGGGCATTTTTTTTGTCTTTTTTGGTTACATTATTTTGAGCTTCTCCTTTTTTATTTTTGCCATGGATTTCAGTGAGTGTACTGCTGTCTGTATGGGACTTCTTTATGGAAGAACACTCTGCCCTGCATGGAATGTGCTCACTCATATGAGAAGGTGAGGAGTCCCATTAGTGATGGATATGTGAAATGCTTACATCAATCCAGCCATGATTTTGGGTAGTGCTGGATAACAGAAATCCTTTCTTATTGGAACATCAGGATTTCAGATTTTCCATGTTAAGAACACAACCTTATGAATGTCCCCTAAGATATCAGGGATATCAGTCTCATCTTTGATACCCATAGCAATTAGTGATTATTTTCTTCAGCTAAATGTGTCCTCACAAGTAATCTTCCTTTCTGCCAATTTCTGAATTTCCTCCAGCACGAAATTGAAGCCATGATCAAACTTTGTAGTAACAAGGATTCTCCAACTGGACTTTCAATACTCTCACAGCACTTGAAGTGGCCAAGGCCATCCTAGCTTCTAAATTATCCTTAAGCATTTATTTCCACATTCTCTTGCTCCTAATGTTCCCAGAGATACTAAGGTGTAAGCAGCCTTCATAGCAGCAGCACTGCAGAGAGCTTGAGATGATTGTTCTACAGAAGATATTTTGGGACTTCAATGAACCATGAGCTGTGGTCTTCTACACTGCTAACAGACTGACAATTCCACACTGGTGAATCTTAAAGGCTTTGTTAAGTTAAATTTAGTAATTTTTATGGGTAAAAACTGTCAGTCTTGCACTGCAACACTTCAACACAGACTTCAGTTTATTCTAAAAAATTACGCAGCTAAAAAGATGCCGTTCCATTCAATTAGAATAAAATACAGGATTGTAATTGTAAACCTGTTTGTTTGTTTGTTTGTTTGTTTGTTTGTTTTTTGAGAGAGAGATAATTCCAGCTATGTGCTATAAGGGAACCCTGTAGAGTTATTTTATATTTATGCAGGAACAAATAGAGAGAGAATCCAGAATCACTAGCGTAAGAAAGAATAAAACTTTATTTATGTACTAAATATTGCCTCTTCTGAAAGCCTACTTTTCAGTAAGCACTATCTACTTTTAGACATCAAAGTGATTGTTAGGAAATAAATGGTTGAAAAGCTACTTTAAAAAGTGATAGGTCTGGCAATAACAGCTTTGAGGTGAGAAATTGTAATAATTTTGCTGCAATGTGTACCTAGCAAAGAGGAAAGCCTCATTTTTTTCATGCCCTACCTCAATAATATGATGTATTAAGGCTCATTTTATCTCCTATTATTCATTAGATGTTTCAGATGGGTCATTTCTTGATAAGCTGGCGACGAAAGAAATAAATTATGTAGGAAAGAAGTGTCCTTTCTTTTTTCTTCCTACCTCTTCATGGTATTATGTATTTTATAGTGAGATGCAGCTGAGGAGATGTTAAAATACTATTTGAAATGTCACCCTGTCCTGCTTCTGCATCGTGGCACACATGGGAGGTGGCCAGTCAGCACCCCTGCAGTTTCGTAGCAAGATCCATCACACACCAGCTCAGATCAGAAAAGATCCCAGATCTCTGAACACAAGGTTTCTATTTTAGGCAAAATTTTTTATTTACCTATTCAGCAGTGGCAGTCCTTACAGGAGTCCTAGTTTATCAAGAGTGACAGGGTGACAATTTCCCATTATAGAGAAAGTTCTGCCCATGAACACAGAATACTCTACATAGGTAAGTAGATAATACTAATGTCCATGTAAGCAGATACATGACACCTAGAGGACCAGCACTCTCTGACATAGCTCTCTTTACTCCTTTGCCTTTGATGTTTTTGGAGGTGACTATTCTATTTTCACCTGCCTAGTAAAATTATAATACCCATGGTAACCACAATTGAAATGGCACATCTTGGAGTTTGCAGGGTTTCATCACCCTGGGAAGCATCCACATGAATAATCAGCATGAATTTAGTTTCAGACCTTGATGTATTATTCAAGCCAAATAGATTTTCAGTTACCTCCAGTGGATCAGATGGTCTTTTACAAACTTTTACCTGCTTTTTAAAAGGTATCACTTATTCCCCAAGGCCTCACATTGTTTTTGGACAAAGGGATATTTATATGTATGTGTAATGTGGGCATATATACATATGTTTTTTATATATATGTGTTATATATTGCTATACAGCTATCAGCAGCTAAGGAATTACATGTGCATATAATGAAGATACAACAGCTAATTTGACTCCATGCTCATGCTAGAATTTGTCTCACTGTCCATCTGTCCTGGTTCCATCTGGGATACGGTGCGTTTTCTTCCTAGTAGGTGGTACAGTGATGTGTTTTATTACAGTGATTTAGTATAAGCATAATGTTAATAGAACTGATATTTTGTTGCTAAGTAGCGCTTGCCTTAATACTTTTCACTGTCTCATGCTATGCTAGCAGGAAGTGCACAGAAACCTGTGAGGGAACACAGCCAACACAGGTGAGCTGAATTTTCCAAAAGGATATTCCATACCATGGAAAATCATGTGCAGTATATAAATACAATGAGGTACCTGGAAGGTGGCTGACTGATGTTTGGGGACACACGCTGCATCAGTCACTGGGTTGTGAGCAGTTTTACTGTGCATCAATTGTTTCTCTTGGATTCTGTTACATCATGATGCAGATGACACTGAAGATGATGATTATCACTGTTTTCATCATTACTATTTTCTCATCTTTAGTATTGCTGTTATTCTTATTACTATTATTGTTGTTGTTATTATTATTATTATTATTATTGTTATTATTATTGTGTTTGGTTGGTTTGTTTCAATTACTCAGTTGTTCTTATCTCAACCCTCATGGCTTACCTTTCTTTTCACATTCTTCTTCCCATCACAGGGGTGTGCGGGGAGTGATTGAGCAGCTCCATGGTACTTAATTACCAGCTGGAGTTAAACCATGGGACCACCTCTCTCTCTGTGTGCAGCTGGTTGATAGCAGTCCTATAGCTGTTTCACAACTTTATTCAGCTGTGGTATTTCCAAGGTGTAGCAGCATAGATATTGTCATCCAGGGAGTTTTAAGGAGTCTTGATATGACACTTGTTCATTGATAAGAGAGGAGGTCAGTAAGTGTCAAAAGTGGGGGGTGTTTTCTAGCTTGTCTCACGATTAGGTTTCATGCTCACACTAGAACTACTGCCTTTAGCAAGGAATAAAGCAATAAATGGTGATCTCTTTTCATGTTTACTCAATATATGTGCTGAACTCCTGGATAGTGCTTGCTGATCTTCAAGATAACTTCCTGGAACAGCTGTCATAGATACCTGCTATGACTGAGAGCGTTCTCATACACTGAGCGTATGCAGCCTTGGGTACATTCAGATATGCATTCTTCTACATCACATTCTACTGTTAAATTTTTTGTCTATAATTATATTTTTTGTATGGAATGAGACACGGTCACCCCAGCTAATCACCTTTATGCAATACCTTTATGCTTGCCCTTTTGACAGTCTGCTGGTAGAGTTTATTTATTCTCTTCTTATCATCAGAGGCAGTCAAAGTAAAGGCTGTTATCAGGGATTATTTAACTTTGTTTTCTCAATGGAGGAATAATGTTCTGAGGATATTTTTCCTGCTGACAACGCCCCTTTTGTTGGGGATAGTTTTCCTTCAACAGTAAAGAGATAATATGATAACAGACTAGCAGAAATAGAAAAAAAATGCTGTTGTCATATCTGACATTTTCAGCAAAAGAAATAGAGTCTGCAACAGAAAGGGGATGTTTTGCTACTTCCTTCCCTTTTTCAACCTATTGTTGTGAACTGCAATATCCACAGTCCTGTAACAGAAGTATTTGAAGTCTGGTGATAGCAAACATGAGGCCAGATGACCCACTACTTCTTTTCCATCTTCACATCCTGAAAAATGTAAAGAAATAAGACGGAGTGAAAAGCAGAGTGGTGAGAAAGGCAGCTGCAGGTCCAGTACTACCACACTGATTTAAAAAAAAAAAAAAAGAAAAAAGGAGATAATGTCAACAGCAGTCTGTAAGTCAGTAAAATGCTATTGGTTATGTTTTGGGTTGCCTTTTATTTAAGTGGCTTAAAACTCACTAAAAATCAGGTATGTAAGAAGGGCTTTTTCCTCAAACTTTGCAAATAATTCCCAGCTAGAAACCCAAACAGAATATTTGGCTTTACAACAGCCTCATTTTATTAGTTAAATAACTCCAACCATGGATAGCTCATTCTCAGGGACAATAAAACATTCCTTACCCCAGGGCAGTTAATTGAATTAATAATTGTGGTAGGTTGAACCTGAGTTGATGGACAGTGGTTTAGACCAATAACACTTCTCTAAATTTGCATATTTAAACTGCATGGAGACGTGGGAACTTCCCTTTTGTGTTCGAGCCCTCCTGCAGGGAGCGGGGGGAAATGGGCCCCGGGCTCCATCTCTTGGAGCAGCCCCGGGCCTCCCCCCGCCTGGCACCAGGGCACAGGCCCTGGGTAGCTGTGGGGGAACCCCTTCAGAGCCGCGGGCAGCTAACAACCATAAGCTGCCACGTAGCTGAAACGACCCAGCACGGCTTCTAAGGAATGGAGAGCTTCCCTCCCCTCTCCACGCGGCCTCACACAGACCTGGCGGGAGCCAATAGAGCTTCCTGCAACCAATGCAGCCTATATCGAACTGGAAAAAAACACCAAGCAGCCAGCCACACAAGGGGAAAGAGGCTTTTTTCTTTAACATAAAGCCTAAGAAAATGAGTTCTTCAATATGGAGGCTTCAAGGTCAGAGAGAAAGAGAAAGTAAGTCATGTGAGATGGAGCTGAAGATGGCGACAGGAGAAGAGGGTGGAGTCGCGCCCAGTGCGAGGTTTAAAAATACTTCTTGCAGGCCTTGGTAAAAACTGTAATATCACAAACTGTTCTTTCCTCTTTAATCCATTTAAAAATACATGGGGGGATGAGAATTCTGTGTGCAGCCTGCGGAAAAAGAAAAGTGGCCACACCATGTCACCTAGGAGCTATAAGAGACTTTTAGAGATTTTGTGAAGAAGAGAGTCATTGCTTTTCCGGCTGGAATTTACTTATCCTTAAAAAAGAAGAGACGTGTAGCCCATGCTGGCAGTTGTGGGAAGACTGAAAGATTCATGTGAGAGATGTTTTTCACGGCAGCAGAATTCGGGGTGGGTCTGCTGCTTTTTGGTGCAGTTTGGAAACCATGTGAAGCAGAAGAAACCTTTTTTCCTTAAATATTGGAGAGACTTTTAAGAACTGTAATACTGACCAAAATCATGGTTTGTTTTCCTTTGTGCTAGTTAGGTAAAAGGGGGAGGTGCTGGAGGAAAAGGGGGTCTTGCTTTAATTTCTTATTATTTCTTTTGACTTTTAATTCTGTTAGTAATAAACTTCTTCCTATTCTTTAAAGTTTTATGCCTGCTTTGTATTTCTCCAAATCCCTTATCTCACTGAAGGTAAGAAATGCGAACAAAACCACTACCCTTAACTGGTGTTTCTGCCCGGTTTCAAACTGAACCCGCTACAATATTGACATTTTAACCCATGTAGCTTTTTGTCTGTCTTGTACTCGGGAGGAAGTCAGACACTGTGGATAAGCTGCCCCAAAACTGTCTAAAGCATGAAGTTACTTTAGGAGCAAATCATGAACCTCTCAGAAGGTAAGTACAAAATCCTGCAGTAACAAGGGTCATACACGAAATGCGTTAAGGAACCATTAAAACAGCTCAACAGTTACCTGGCACTTGAAAATACAAAGTCAATTATACTGGCCATGTTTCTGGTTTTTTCTGTGACCCCCTCCCACAGGCCCCCCTCAAGCAGAGATGAGTAGTTCTCAGTCCTGTGAAAAAAATACTTTGTCTTCTTTTCTGAGAAGACATGAGACAAGTGGAATTTTTTTTAGGAGAAACACCGTTTTGCTTTCTTCACTTTCTTCCTTTTGGAATGGTTGGCTAGAAGGAAACTATTTGCAGAAGTATTTTCATCTGACAGTGGGAGGCTGAGTGCTTATCTCCACTACATTGCTGACTAGTTGTACTGCTTAAACCTCTTTGTTCATCCTCACCTGAAGCAGCACAGCAAACACAGGTAGAGAAGTCACAGAATCACGAATATTCTTAGTTAGAAAGGATCTACAGGGGTCATCAAGTCCAACGCTTATGTGAGCCAAATCATCTTTACCTCTACAAGTCCCCCACAACAACCTATTCTCTAAACTAGAGAGAGATAGATTTGATGAGTGGACTATTAAATGAATAAGGAATTTGTTGGAGAGGCATATCCAGAGGGTAATGGTCAATGGCTCAGCAACCCAAGGGATATCAAGTGATGTCCCTCAGGGGACCATACTGGGATCAGTGTTATTTAATGTCTTCATTAATGACAGAGATGAAGAGATCAAGTCTACCCTTAGTAATTTTGCTGGTGACACAAAGCTGAGTGGCGCAGGTGCCACACCCAAAGGACAGGATGCCATCCAGAAAGACCTGGACAAGTTCAAGGAATGGGCCCATGGAAATGTCATGAGGTTTAACAAGACCAACTGCAAGATCGGGGAAACCCCTGGTACCAACACAGACTGGGGGATGAACAGATGGAGAGCAGCCCTGGGGAGAAGGATGTGCTGGTGGATAAGAGGCTTGACATGACCCAGTAATGTGCACTCACATCCCAGAGAGCCAAACGTGTCCTGGGCTGCATCCAAAGCAGCGTGGGCAGCAGAGCCAAGGAGGGAATTCTGTCCCTCTGCTCTGCTCTGGTGAGACCCCACCTGGAACACTGCACCCAGCTCTGGAGTCCCCAGCACAGGAAGGACACGGACCTGTTGGAGAGAGTCCAGAGGAGAGCCACACAAATGATTAGAGGAAAGGCTGAGAGAATTGAGGCTGTTCAGCCTGGACAAGGAGTGACCTAGTTGTGGCCTTGCAGTACCTGAAGGGAGCCTACAAGTAAGAAGGAGAGAGTTTTTTAGCAAGAGCGTGTAGTGACAGGACAAGGGGGAATGGCTTCAATGTGAAAGATGATAAGTTTAGTTTATATATTAGGAAGAAAGTCTTTGCTGTGAGGTTTGTGGGTAACCCATGCCTGGAAATATTCAAGACCATTTTGGATGAGGCTCTGAGCAACCTGGTCTAGTGAAAAATGCCCCTGCCTTTGGAACTAGATGATGTTTAAGGTCCACTGAATTCCAAACATTCTATGATAAGTCGTAAAAAAGTCAAAATACATTTTGAGTGTAGTGCAAAATATTTTTAATCATCTTCAGAAGCAAACCATTCCCAGTATTTCTTGTCACTTAAGCACGTACATAAGGATTTAATGAACACTGATTGATAAGTAGTCTTACAGCACAGATATCACGCCCCACCCCAGGATTTTTTTAATAGAAATACACCTACAAATGACTGAAAATTCAAGATATAAAATCTGATTGCGCCTGTCTATTTATAACTTCAAATGTGTTAATATTATTCTCCAGCAATCCAAACTGTGTAGAGGTACCAATAATATCCACTGGCAGCTCTATGCCAAAAGCAGCATCACTTGCTGTCCCCCTTGCCAGCTGTAATGTTTAATTATACGACCTCAATTAACCAGCCTTAGATGTAAAGGGATTTCACGTCCTTTCAATATGCGGTATTTTCATATCACCTGTGTAAACCCAGTTTTTTTCCTGGCTTGCATCGTAGCCATTTGATCTTCCTTTCTACTTTATGAATTTAATTATAATTGCTTAAAACCATCTTTATTCGACCATTAGATCTAAGAATACTTACACTCCAGTACTATCAAGCTGTCTGTTTTCTAAGGAAACCTAAGATTAGCAGAAGTAACACCCCCCTAAATGAAGGCAAAAGGACTTTCCACAGCCAGATTCATCTCTCTCTCTCCTGCCACATTTCCAAGACCAAGGAAACTCCACTAATTATTTTGCTCAGGGTTTCAGGCTTTACACTTGAGAGGCAACTCTATAAAATTTTCCATCTATCAGTATTTGCAACTTGGGTTTAATCTGCTTTATACGGTAAGGATTCCCAGAACAGAAAATATCAAAACTTGCCCTGTTTAGCCACAGAAGAAATGATGATGTTGGTTTTGCCTTGAAAACCTCTTTGTTATATCTTCATGAAGCATAAGATATAGGGTATTTTTTCTGGCAGCGACTTTTATCAATACTTAAATAAGAAGTTAAGGGACCAAAGATTACTCTTAAAAGGCAGCAAAAGATTAATACTGTGGCTGTAGGATAACCAGTTGTGGTTTCATGATGT
>VZRQ01005624.1:309395-340890 GCA_013397975.1 Machaerirhynchus nigripectus
CCCACAGAGGGGAGTGAGAGAGTGGCTTGGTAGGTGCCTTGCATCCAGACAGGGTCAACTCACTCCATTAACCTACACCAATGTTGAGGGCAGGAGGATATTTTGCCATTTTAGTAATAAAATTATATAGATATTTTTAAAAATAGAGTAGAATCAATATTTTCTTAATTTGCTGTCCACAAAATAATTTTTTTCTGAAGATAGCATATTAGAGATCTCTAGAGAAAATGGAAAATACAAACCTAATGGGTAAAACAGAAAATTAAAGTGTTGTTATACTATATGGCACATCTAAGCAATCATCAATACTTACAAATTAAAACTCAGCATTTCACTACAACACAGAGACACACGAAGTTAAGCATATTGGCAATGTGCAGTTCATACTGGTGCCAGAAAGGAAAATCCCAGCACTTGCATGACTATGGCAAATCATATAAAAAGCTGCCAGTATTCAGCTAATCAACCACTCCAAGCATACGTGTAGTCAGAAGAATTATTCATTAAAACAAAAGGTGCCAACAAACACATGTACACAAAAGGGCTTTTTGCTCCGAATACAAGTGATAAAATTGTCCAAAGCAACATAAAGATTTGGTTCTTTCACAGAAAATTATTGTTACATATAGGGCCAAGATTTGCAACTGTATCAGGATACTAGGAATGCCAGGAAACTCTAATTGCTGGATTTCAAAGCATTTCTGGATTTCTGAGACCTGCATGTCTCATACAGCATCCGTAGCATGCATCCACATCTCAATCTAGAAACATACTTGTATATGTTACAGGGAACATAATTCCACTTAACTTCTCTTTAAACTACTCAGAACCTACATAGGGGCTATGACAAATCAAATTAAATTTGGTAATTTAAGGGGGTGTAACTGAACTGCACCTGAACAAGTTCACCTCCCTACACAGCACAGTAAAGGGCCATTCACAGGCATTTGCTGGTGTCCAAGAAGCAGGGCAGCATTGCTAGTTAAAAGAGTAAGTAAAGGCAGAACCAATTAACCCAATGCAAGTACTGCTAGACTATTCTGGTGTCTGAAGCTCCTATTGTCACTTTATGGCACCATGCAGAAGCACAGTAAGGTCTTATTTACCCTTTTCCATCTTACCTGAACTTCATACTTGCCCACTACAGTAAATTTCATCTACAGGTCTTAAAATCTCATTTACTTTTAAAGTGTGGCTTCTTCAGAGGGAAGACTACTGCAGTGCATTTTGTTAGGCTAAAAAAAATATAACTGACATACGGTAGCCAGAAAAAGGACCCTTCAGTTCAGCATATTGCAGCTCACTGAGGTATTGCCCTCAAAAATCAGAGAATCATAGAATCATCAAGGTTGGAAGAGACCTTCAAGATCATTCAGTCCAAGCATCCACCCAGCATTACCACAGCAAGCCTTTAACCATTAAACCACATCACCCAGAGACAGATCCAGACCTCTCTTGAACACCTCCAGGAATGGTGACTCCACCACCTCCCTGGGAAACCTGTTCCAGTGCCTGACCACCCTAACAGTGAAAAAATTGTTCCTTATATCTAATCTGAATCTCCCTGGCTCATCTTAAGGCCATTTCCTCTGGTTCTCTCACTGCAGGCACTATAGAGGAGACCAGCCCCCACCTCACTCGACCCTCCTTTCAGGGAGCTGTAGAGAGATGAGGTCCCTCCCCGCTGAGCCTCCTCTTCTCCGGACTAAATAAACCCAGATTCCTCAGCCATTCCTCACAAGACGTTTTCTAGTCCTCCCACGAGGCTTTGTGCCCTTCTCTGGGCACTCCCCAGCACTTCAAAGCACCTCCTTCAAAGTCAGAGGCCCTGAACTGAACACAGGATTCCAGGTGTGGCCTCACCAGTGCCAAAGAGGGACAATTACTGTCCTGGTCCTGCTGGCCACACTCTTCTTGATACAGGCCAGGATGCCACTGGCCTTCTTGGCCACCTGGACATACTGATTCATGTTCAGCAAGCTGTCAGCCAGCACCCCCAAGTCCCTTTCTACCAAACAGTTCCTGAGACACTCCTCCTGTAGCACTGCGTGGGGTGGTTGTGACCCGAGCGCAGGACCCGGCACTTTGCCTTTTGAAACCTCACACAGTTGTCTCTCAGCCCACTGACTGAGCCTGTCAAGGGCTCTCTGTAGAAATTCTCTACCCTCAAGCAGAGCAACACACCCACCTAATCTGGGGACGTCTGAAAATTCACTGAGGCTCCACTCAATCCCCACATCCAAGTCATCAGTAAATGTTGTTCCTAATAGACTTTTTCTATAAATACTAGAAAATTTGGGTGTCATTCTTAGGTGGGCTATTAAGTATACTTATATGGCTTCAACAGAGAGAGACGGCCATTTATAGTAGCTAGATTCCTGCCCCACCATAGTTTATCACTTTTGATGTTACTGGAAACCATGCAAGCTTTGTTCTCATGATCAGTGATTGCACAGTAACTGAACATTCAAAATGGCCCAATTTCTGCCATCAGCTTTGTCAGTTACATAGCTAACAGAGCCTATATTTGTATAGCTCTCTGTCTTCAAATGACTTATGTAGCATTCTTCTCACACTGAATTAAACACTACCCTAAAAGTCTAATCCTTATTTATGATAAGATCCTTTTCACCTCTGTTCATAAAGTATGTACTCATTTAAATGTCCCTCTACTCCTTGTCAAAGTATAGAGGAGACTTAGCACAAATGAAAATCTATTCCTAAATACACAAAGAGATGAAGTGACTGGGTAATGTATTGAAATCATTTCCTCAACACTGCAGAAGATATGCACATATATCCCCTTCTCCTTGGGTGTCTATTGCTACATGCACATGAACATTTATTTGAATGCTGTTCTTCTTTAAAGGGCTTCCTCCTCACAGTTATCATATAGATCAGAAATAATAGCTGAAGGGGACCACTAGCATGGTTTGTCCTCATGGACCAATATAAATAAGGACAGTAGTGGAAAATCAATATAATCATTAGGTCAAGGACACTTGGTAGTGCAGAGCTAGAAAGTGTGTCCTGCCCACCTTTATACAGAGTAACTGGAGAGGTAGAAATCTCTGCTTCTGTGAAAATTCTGAGCCTTTGTGATGAAGCTACGATAGAGTACATATTTCTACAGCCAGAGTTGTTCTGTCAGTACATTTAAGCCATGAAGTCCTTTTGCTGCTGATTTGGCTATTATGAGAAGAAAATGACCTGTAAAGATGTTTTGAGTAGCTAAGCATTTTGCATGAAGCATATGGTAATGAAAGACATAAAGAAAAGTCATAAGAATTAAGTTTACTAAAGTCAGTAAAAGCAGGTTTATTTCCCGTATCACAGCAAGGAATTCATAATCTTCTAAACTAAAGCAAAATAAGTCTGTCAAGATAAACACTCACAGCATTTGGGATTTGCAGAATCAGATAGAAAATGTTGAAAAAAGATTTTAAATTACAAAGGCAAATAACACAAAACTTCTTAACCTTCCCTCAGTGTTGTCAAGCAGGAAGCATACACGTGAAGCGAAGTATTTTAAGTGTAGGTCTTGTTACTGAAATCATTTCTCCAGCAGCTGTGATGAGGGCAGAGGTCAGACAGTCATCCCAGAATCCTGTTTGACATGCTGGTGCAGAGCAGGACCTAGTAAGTGGCACAAGGACTACAGTTCTCCCAGGTATCTCCTAGAGACAGACACTTCTAGAGCAGTGCCTCTCAGGGGCATGATCCTGTATATATTCATTACCTATCTGTGCTCCTCTGCTATTCTTCAGAGGAGCTGAGTCACCTGCCAGAGACAGTTCCTACTGGATTTCACGTAAGGACTGCTTGAGGTTTCAATCCTGTGCTCAAGGGAAGCACATAAGGTGGCCAGAATGCTTCCTCCTTCAGCTAGTGCTGTCAAACCAAACTGATAGTAAGCTACATATATCATGAGCAATGCCATTCTCAGAGGGCCACATAAAATGCCAAGGAAAGTCTTTCCCTGAGGTCCAATGTGTTTTGATTTAGCCTTTCAGTCTGCTCAGCAAGACACAGGAACACATTGGTCAAGGAACAGCAACAACTCTTCCTGTTTGGCACAAGGCAATTAGTTCTTGCTACTCAATGGAAAAGATAATTGAGGCATTTAGAGACTTTCTCCCACTGATATTGTTTGAAAATTGAATGAACCTTTTGTTTTCTAGGTTTATTGAGCTTTGTATTTTAATCATATCATTGTAGCTGCTAGGTTATGCTCAACATCACTCCTTGAGGACAGAGAAACGCATACGATTTAAAAGAGTTAGAGATTTGTATTGCTACTTTTATTTTTTATTTGCTTTCATGAACATCACTGCAGCTGACGGTCTGTCAGCATTTCCATTAAAAAACTAAACTTTCAGCAGTTTATATCTCAACTGTAAAAATTCACTCCAGGCTGCACCTGGGCAAACAAAGCCTTAATTGAGGAGTAAATTGGGATCCCTTTTTTCTTTTGTAGTTGGTTGGTTATTTTTTGTTTTATGTATTTCATGCATTTAAAAGTTTTGGTTATTTGAAAGTTAAGTCAATACAACTCCAGAAATAGGGAGATAAGCCATTTAAGCTACATTAAAAAGCTTGCTTTCCAAAGAAAGTTTAGCAAACAAGGTATAGTAAACTGCAGCAAATATACCTTGGCATTTTAAAAACAACAACAAAAAAAACAGGATCATTATTAATTTTAAAATATTTAAACATCAAAGTTCTAGGAACACATTTTTGCATTAAGGTGCACAACTGAACAACCAGCTAATTACCTGCTCATAAAGCACGACTACAGAAAATTTTCAGGTCTTTAATCAATGTAATGCCTTATGCAGCTTCCAAATTTCTTCATCCCATCTTCTGCCTTGCTTAGATATAGAACACAAGTCCTATCTAGACATCTCTTCATGTACAGAAGAAGATGAAGGTTTGCAGTTGCACAGGGAATCACCCCGAGTTTTCAGAAAGATGAAGTTACCTCATATCATTTGCAGTTGTTATATGTCACATACGTAGCAGTTGCAGGCAGATCTCCCAGCTACCTACAGCCATTTTGTGGTTGCACCCAAAACAGTTCAGCTTTTCCATTAAATGTACGTTGCAGAACAGATAGGCAAACTGACAGTAGGATAAACATGACCCATGTTTAGCCCATGTTGGTTTAGCCCAGACAGATGTGGGATCCAGGAAAAGTGATACAAAGCTGGAGAAGACCAAAAAAGTGTTTAAAAATCCCTCAGGCAAAGAAGAGAGACACATGAGCACAAATGGCAGAAGTCTCTGAAAAATAGTTCAAAGGAGATTAAGAGGAAAAAGGTCTTATGCTTTGTCATCATTACTCATACTACAACAAAAAAGAAGTACAGATAGGTAATCAACATAAACAGCTGTGGAAAGCTGCTTTGCACTTGTCACTGTACCGGGGATGGAGTTAGAAGAAGAACGACACGAAGTTCAAGTCCGGGGAGAAAAGCCATCATCATCCCCATCATTTATTAATTAATTAATCTGGCCTTTTATAAGGTGATTCGCAAAGATGGCAGGAGGCCATTGGTCCTTTGACCAGCCACCCCTCAGCATGATTGGCTGAGACTCGTTTCAAGATATTTGTCTCAAAGAACCATAACAATAGACTGCAGGTGTTGGATAAAGAACTCGTTTACAAAAACCATCTCACTGTTTTTCATAGTTTACATGAGAAAGACAGAGTTCTCACAGAATGCTGCAGAAAGATGGAAAATTTCTAAGCTAAGAGCTTTTTAGCATCCACAGCACTTCTACATAGGTTCTTATCACGAGATAAGGAAAAGGTTTTCTTTGAAACTGAGGCCAAAGATGGTGAGCAGACATGGGCGTATTGATGTATGAGCAACCTCCTCTTAAAAGTTGTATACTACAAGTCTTCTGAGCCAGAAACTATCTTCAAAGTAATTAATCAAAGCAGACAGGTAAAATGGCAGCTGCTGAAGTACAAGTGTTCAGATTTACAAGCAGTAGTTGTGTAAGAGGACCTTAGTGAACAACATTTAAGAGAGCCCAGTGAGTTCTCGACACTGAGCTGATGGATTTGCAACACATGGTGTTTCACACGCAGCCTAGGTTATATGAAATAATTCCCCAAACAGCAGAGCTGAGCACAGACAGTCATGAAATTAAATGAGCATGGGAGACGTATCGCCTTAGCTTTTGTAACTGAAGTCACTCATGGTATGAATCGACAAATACAGGTAACCCGGGCAACCACCAAGCTACAGCTGAAATGCAAAGAGGAGATTTATTTCACTGCCTTGCTAACAATGCACATGCACGTGTCCTATATGCACATGAATATGTCCATTTTCTCCCTTCATGCCTTCCTTCTATCTTTCTCCTTTTCTTTTTCTTTCTTCTTTCTTTCTCTCTTTCACTCTCTTTCTCTCTTTCCTTCTTTCTTTTCCTTCCTTCTTTCCTTTCCTTCCTTCTTTCCTTCCTTCTTTCCTTCCTTCTTTCTTTCCTTTCCTTCCTTCTTTCCTTCCTTCCTTCCTTCCTTCCTTCCTTCCTTCCTTCCTTCCTTCCTTCCTTCCTTCCTTCCTTCCTCTTTTCTCATTTGAAATCCCTTCACTTCCCTGGAACAGTTTAATTCCTGAAAGAGTCCTTTTTTGCTTTTATTCCTGGAAGAATAAAAGTAATTAATTTTTTCAGCTTTTGGTCTTATTCATACACATTGTATCACTTAATAAGGGAAGAAGGTATTTAACACAGTCTGAAGACTTTAAAAGAAAGCAGTCCTTGAATTAACAAAGAGTATCTACTGGTAAAGAAAGAATTTTCTCAGTTTGCTAGTGATGGTTAATCCTGCTTTACATCTTCAGTACAAGAACATCCTTTTTAAAACTGTGCTAAAATACCGTGGTTTCTTTGCATTTAATTTACTGAATGCAGAATATTTCTGACTCATTCTTTAGCAGCAGTCTTCTATATATTCTATCATGTGAACTCAGACTCTGATCTTATTGTTTTCATGTTTTGTTTTCACTTTGTAGTGAACTGCAAGCCAGGATAATGCAACACAGTGTCTAAAATTTCAGTTTTCAACAGCCATAGAGGCATGCATTGCTTAACTTGGATTTATCTCAAGCCCTAGATAGTGCAGTCCGATCTGTGAATGCGTGCCGACAGTAGACATCGGAAAATATGTCCTTGTGTAAACACAATATAGCTGAACCTGTTTGTCAGGATGCAAAGGTGTATGAAAGGACACTGCACTTGGTGCCCCAAAGGGAAAATATGATGTACTGTACAAGGCAGAGTATTAATCATAGCTGATATTTCTGGACAATAAAGTAGAGTAATCCTTGTGAACAATCTTTCTTCAAGGATAAAAAGGGAAAATAAGGAACTGGCAGTATTATATGAAATGACATAGCCTGACACAGGACAAAGCTAGAAGCACCTCAGAAATTTCATTTGGAAAACAGCTTAATAATTGCTACATGTTTTATTGTGGCTAGGGTAATTTTTCATCCTGTTGCGTCATGGTTATTATTTCACTTGCACCACAGACACCTGGGCTCCTTGTAAAGTTAGCAAACCAGTAGTAAGTGAAAGTCCTTGTCCGTTTAGACCTGCAGAGTTCACGAGGTTAGACCATTTCTCTCACAGAAGGAAAAATGTTATTATAATTTCAAAACCCCCAGGAGCTGGATGCGCAGACAGTGATATTGTTAGCCACTCCTACAAGACACTTCAGCTGTTAGATGTCTGATGTGTACCAGTATCATGTGATGAAACGCAAATTACCTGGTGAGACACAGCAGGTTCGCTTTTAAAGAAATATTTCTTTTCACAGTAAGGGTACTGAACCAACCTGAGGCCAGCATATAATTTTAGGGCAGCAACACTGGGCATACAATGGAGAGATTTACTCAAGTTCTGACTATGCAGTGGCATTCTCTGACCTCACACAGAAGCAAGTTCCTTTGAGTATTAACTGTGCTTTGTAAGCATGGAACCTTTCTAAAAGCAGAGAACTGTATGTTAAAACGAAGAGAAATTAGATCCTTACATATCTAGGTTGAAAACAGTGAAGACAAAGAAATACAAGAAAATCATTAAACTTTAGCTGCACAAAAACCGCTTAAAATTCTGCCCTCTGAAAACCAAAATTAAAACGTTGACATTCCCCATGTAAAAGATCGCCAAGTTTTTAGAGTAGAAATCCTGACTCATCTGGGACAGCAATTTAACTCATCTGGGAGAGAAATTCACACAATGGTGGCCACAATTCACCAGGGTCAAAGAAATGTTCCTGGGTTTTATCATTTTGATGGGAAGCATCTAAGATAGCCTATAACAGTTGCAATGCATTATAGCTAATTCACAGATTCAGGTTCAAGATAAAAAACATTGCTTTTTTCTTTGGGATGTTTCCTTGGTGAATGAGTAAATATTAAGCATGTCAGGAAATGTTTTTGATCTGGAACGCTAGGTGCTATGTCGTGACTTTGAAGCCCTTCCTGCTTCTGCTGACCATTCAAGGAGGTCTGGGCAGCACTCTGCTTCCCCTGTTCCTCCTGCCTTCTCCGCTGTCATTATCCTCTCAGTTTTCTCCATTTTCATCCCCTCCCCCATTGCCCTTTCGCACCACCATCTCTCCACAGAGGTTCCCTGCACAGCAGTAGAGTGCACACTACGGCCCAAATGGGAGAAAAGGCTTCCAGAGAAAGGCAGAGGCATGTTGAACACACAGGCTACCACTGGCCAGATTCTGGCTGCTCTTTGTGTGCCCCTGGATTTGACCAGGCCTAAGGAGGAGTGTGCCCAGACCCTTTGTGCAAGGTACTCTGTTCTCTGACACATCACCAGCCATCATCTTCCAGCTAGCCTAGACACTGGCATCTCTCCTCTCTTTGGTCATGAAGAGACAAAAATTGCATGTGTGTGTTAAAATGGGTAGGTAGGGCATGTTTTCCTCAAGTGTTTACCAGCAACCCATGACAAAGAAAGCAGCAACAGGCCACCTTCAAGCTGCTTCCCTTTCCATGAGGTGGCGCAATCCATGCTGAGGATATAGCGGATCACACATCTGGAGTTTCAGATGGAACCTGAGCCCTTGAAAAGGGACCATACTCAGTCACAGCCATTTACTGAGTGAAGAGCTCCTCTCCTGCTGTCTCATTTCATGCCCCCAAATTTAGTGTCCTGCAGCTCCATATTCCAAGGGGTAGATAAACTCAGGCTGCTGCTGGTGCTATTACTTACCCAACAAATCAACAGCAACTGTCAAGTGGCACCTTTCAAGCACTTCACAAATGTCATTTATTTTAAAATATTTGTTTGGGTTTAAATTTTTTATATAAAATACAAAATTAATGTGGCAAACAGTGAAAGTGAGAAATATTTTATGAACACATTTACCAAAATAAAAAGAGCTCCTCATGTTGCTGCCTAGTGATGGAGCATTTTAAGAATGCTCCTATAACACTTTTCTTTGTTGTCTGATCCATAGCTTAGTGTAGTAGGATTTAATTTTTGGTGTCACCATGAAATGCAGTGTGCAGCATATGAAATGTTAATGTAATGCATAAATGTGCAATTAAAAATAAACAAGGTGATGTAAACAAGGGAGTATTGAATAGCTGAAATATTCCACAGTTTGCAAGTGCTATTAGGCACAAAAATATTGGATTTTTTTACCGATTCATGGTTTGACATTATTCCCTCCTTTTTCTTTCTCTTACTCTCTGAACTAAAGTTTCCAGTCTGAACAGAGAGGAACCAAATGTCTCTCAAGTCAAACTTAATACTGCAGTGATTAATATAGAGAGCACTGGCCTTTCTACAGATGTGTACCAGTCAAACTCCAATGCCATTAATGAAGCTACACCACTAAACATCAGCTGAAGCTTAACTTACTTGGGCAGGAAATACCAATTAGGGACACTCTGTAGGGACAACAAGAACTATCAAATTTTCATTTCTTTTCAATGTATGAAAGTTAAGAGGTTATTTTGAGATTCAACACTCTCTTGTCTCTGCATCTTTTCCACAATGCTCTTTGCTCCTGGATTTTTATGACTGACATAACCCTAGCATTGAATAACTCATGTGTTTCACCTTGTCTTGACTCAGAATCTCAGCCTGACAGAGTTCAAGAAGCATTTGGACAATGCTCTCAGTCACCTGGTGTCACTCTCAGGGTTGTCCTGTGCAGGGCTAAGAGCTGAACTTGATAATCTTTGTGGGTCCCTTCCAACTCAGCATATTCTGTGATTCTGTGATGGTATGATACATGATAGTGTGTAAATGACAGTATAACCTCTGTAGGTAGACAGAGGCAAACCTGGTGAAATCTAATCTTTGTTGCTTGCACTGAGAGTCATTGCAATGTCCCATAGGGAACCAGTTTGCTCACTCAGTAAAGGACTGAGCAGTGAGATGCCATACACATCCTGCTGTTGCCGCTTAACCCCAGCAGACAGCTGAGAACCACACAGCTACTCTTCCCCTCAGTGTGATGGGGAAAGATAGAGAAGGCTAAAAGTGCAAATGCTCATGGGTTGAGATAAAGACATTACAAATACTTTTTTAAAAAGGGTTGGAGTGGGGTGCAGGAGAAGGGTAGGGGAAAGAGAGGGAAAAAACCCCAAAATCTAGAGAAACAAATGGTGCAAGAGAAAAAATTGCTCACCACCTACTGACCCGTGTCCACCTTGCCCCTGACAATGAGCAGTCCCCACCATCCTCCACCTCTCAGCTTTCTCTGCTTGGTATATGGAATATCTCAGCTGGGGTCAGCTGTCCCAGCTCCATCACTTCCAAACAACTTGTGGACCCCCAGACCACTTGCTGGCAGAGTGAGGAGAAGAAGAAGCATTCATGCTGTGTAAACACTCCTCAGCAATAATGAAAACTTTCCCAAGTTATCAACACTGTTTCCAGCACAAATCCAAAACACAGTTCCACATTAATTATTGTGAAGAAATTTAACACTGTCCCAGCCAAAACTATTACAAATGTGGACAGTCAGAGACTCACCACCCATTCACATCTCTTTCTGGTCTTGTATTTGAACACGAGTGAAATGCAAAACTAGGACACAAGATTCTTGCATAATTTCATGTCCTCTTTTATCTAAACATATTGTATAATTGTCCTTGATTTATCTGTTCTAAACATCTGATTTGGGACATAAATTGTAATGTTACGTTTTGTAGAAAGAAGTGACATAAAATGGTCTCTGGAGAAAAAAAGTTGAAGTTTAAAACTCAAGAATTTCTTTTATCTTGTATATTAGTAGTTGAGTGTTTAATTATCCAACAGCGCATAACACATATAATTTGAAACAATAACCAATCTACATAGGCTGTTTTAATAGGCAGGTGGTAGTAATAATTAATTTCTCTTTGAAAGACATTGAAAATGTCATAGTTATCACAATTAAGAGAGTATAAAGACATTAAACCTTTTGACCTCCTCTGTTGCCCTTTCATTTCAAAAAAGTCATAAACATAATGTAAAAACTATTCTCTTTGTATCACAAATGTGAGATGTGTTCATATCTGGATTCTATTCCAGAGTGCTTAAATTGTGACTTTGACTTTGAATAAATTAAAACTATTGTCTTAAATGTAAATGTCTAGCTAATTTTTAATGAGACCTGGACCAATGCATTTGAAGCTAGAAATTAGGCCATAAGGTCACCATGTTTTTCATGTCTGCATATCAACATTAAATTGCCCTTCTCGAATTCTCTAGTATTTTAAAGTCAAAAAAAATGGGAATATTGCAGCCAAATCCACTTCAAGGATTCACACAGTTCACATGAATTAACTTCCACAAATACAAAACTCACGATTTTCAGCAAAATTGGATCTCTCTTATCTGAGGTACTATGAGCCAGGAACTTTGTATTCAGACAGCAGTGGGCCAAGGGATGAGAAGAGGTGATCAGCACCCACAGAGTAGGGCCTGCAGGGGTTATCCCTGAAGAACCAGTTTCCTACTGCCAGACATGAAGCAAAAGACAGGCAAGATGTGTGGCCACCAGCAGTAGCCTATTCAAACCCAACAATCTCCCATCCAAGCCCCTTACTCACTTAACTTGAGTTTGGTGTCTGTCTCATACCCCACCTAAATTTTTTCTTCATACCAGAATATTCCTCTGATCTTGCATAGAAGCTTTTCCAGGTCTTATTTCACTCCCAAATACTAAATCCATGGCAAACTGATAATATTTTCATTATCTGTAATATTAGTAGCAGCAACAGTAGCTGTGTTAGAAGTATTAAATAGCTCAAGTTAGCATCTTCTAATTCCAGAGCCTTGGCAGTAAACTTGGAAACAGAAAACATCCCTGTTGGTCCTGTGAGAGTATTCACCTTTCAGCAGTGCCGCATGTAGCCTTTTCGGACTTCAGGGAGCCCAGAGGGAAATGCTGATGCAACTTGGCTACTTCTCTGAAACTTGTTTTTGAAGTTCTTCCATTTCTTTTGCCCGAAAACTCAATAGGTTTAGTTTTAAGCTCTTGCCTTCTCTCCTGAGCTGTCTTTGACAATTCTGTTTGGAAACAGAATACTAAACTCAGTTCTCACTCGCAGTTACAAATCTAAGTGGAAGTCATTGTACAAGATCACTCTTTGTGCTATTTTTACTCTGTAACTTTAACCTTACAGCATAAGTTACACAGATGGAATTGGTTTCAGTAGAATTGTCTTGGATGTTTATGAGAGCACACTTGATCCATCAGTAGATTATGCAAGAGTTGAGCAAACCAAAATCCTGTTAGTTTAAGAGGAAGACAGTTTGCAGCTTACAAAATAAATCATAAAGTCAGTCTGGATTATAAACTGGATTCTAAAATTTATCAGTTTATTTCTGTGACATTGTGCTGCAGAAGGAGCATTTTTTTTCACTGTGTGCAAGCTATGCTTTATGTTGCAATGTTTTCTCCTCAGGTTCTGCCTCCTAGAAGGACAAGACAGTCTTTTGAAGAAATCCTAAAGAAATATTTTTCAATTAGAATAAATAATGTGTATGATGGATTGCTTATTTAATTATTTAATTATTTATAACAATTAATCATTTATGTATAATACATTTTGTTTAAATAAAACATTTTCAAGTCAGATCAGCTCTGGTCAGAGGAGTTTCTATTATGACACTGTTATATGTAAACAGAAGAGAGGGTGAAGAAGAATTGCAAGATCTGTTTAAGAATATGGATGATTTTACTTCTTTTGGCTCCTCTTCACCACTTTTACAAAACTCCTTTTACATTGCTCTTCCTTCATTCATGTTCCCTCCTACCCTGACACTTGCTCTTTTCTAATATTTTTCCCTTACTCTTCCCTTGAGTTTATTCCCTTTTTTCTCTAAAACAAGAAAAGAATGCTAAAAAACATTCACAAATGTAATTCTGTGTTTCTTTGCCAAGGATTTAAACAGAAATCCTTTGGACTACAGGGATAGTCTCCGTGACCATCTACCTCTTCTTGTTCTCCTTTGTGCAATTATTCTCCATTTTTTGTTCCACTGCCCATCTTGAACGTATGGATCTCACAAGAAAGAGGCTACCTGGAAAAGCACCCTGGGTTATTTCACTCCTTCCCAAGCTATGTTTTCCCAAGGAATTTAAGTTTCCCATTCAACCAGAAAGGTAAGTAACTGTATATAAAATACCTCCAACTCCTCTTCCATAACTTTGCCACAGCACAGCAAATCAGTGCTTAAGAAAGGTGCCATTAAATATTAGTGGTTGAGATATTTTTAACATATTGACTTCTCATTCAAAGCTGCTTCTTATTTCATGATTAGCAAACTCTTACGGAAAGACAGGCAGAATTCCACCAGAAACCTTCCCATTCTCCCATCAGTTCACCTGACACCTATAGATCACACCACGCTCTCGGAGACATGGCTAATCTCAGGGCTGAGGACCCCAGGGCCTCCAGGCTCAGAGATGAAAGAAAGCCCTGAGCGGAATGGGCATTTAGCGTGTCTGAATTTCCCCATCTCAGATCTGATAGCCCAGTATAGCAGATCACTGTGACACTAAGATGAAAGGGGAGTTATTGATATGGACAAATTATATTTCGATGTTGTCTTTCTTACAGACCATGCCTTGACCTTTCATGCAATCTACAGGTTAACCATGTCACTGCTTTCTGAGTAGTAGCTGCAAGATTTTACAAGTGGTGAAATAATGGCATGAAGAGATGTCTTGTTGCTAAATTTGTGGGATTAGTAAACTCCTTTTCATTGACAAATATTTACCAAAACCCAGAGAATCTGTAAATGCTAGCAGACAATTGATATGAACCAAGGGATTTATTCAAATGAACAACCCCTTTGAAAAGCATTTCTGTGCAACAGACAAGTCCAGAGAGTGCCTTATTTATGTGGCATCCTACAGCAGTCTCTCTAGTAGCATTTTAAATGACTCAAGGACCAAATGGGCCTACGTGACATCCTTTGGGAGGCAGTTTCACAAACCAGAACACCTTGCGCAGGAAAGGCAGCCTAAAATGCTCCCTCCAAGGTAACCTTTTACTCTAGCATACCTTTCTTGCAGCCTTCTTGCAGCATTATGAAGAAGCTCTTCTCATACCCCACATAAGCAGGTGAAAATCTGATGGAAGGGGAGGTGCTGTTAGCTCCACACCATTTATAGCCTTTTGGTTGTGAGATGAGCTTTTTATAATTGTTATGCACTGAAGCTAAACTATGAGTTGCAAGGTGAAAGAATAATCTTGCTAAGACATTTTGTTCAGCTTTGGAAAGGATGTTTATAAACCAACAAGGGAGAAATGGCACAAGCCTTTGCATTTGTAGTCACAAATGCAAACACACAATAAACTGGCAGGACTGTTTAGCCCACCAGGAAGAAACCATTAAGCTGAATTTAGTCCTGAAGGGCTGGATCTTTGTACTTGCTTTGGGCTTCCTAACCAGAAATACTAGAGGGATACTTACAGATATGAGAACAGTAACAAAGTCAAGAATGGTATGGAGAGAAATGAGAGGAATCTGAAAGGCAACCAGCTAACGCTGCCTACATATATCCCACACAAGCACTGGACATCTGCAGGAGATACGTATGTTAATGAATTAGAGCCCTGGAATAGTTAGCAAGTTCTCCATCTCACTGCAATATATAGAATAGATAAATAAATAGTGGGCATATGTGATATATATTTAGATTGTGCATTAGACTTTAAAATCTCTGTCTAACTGAATGCATTAGCCTGTATTTTCTGTTTATGCCTCTGGGATGCCATGGAAACACAGCACTGAATTGTAATGGGTCTCTCCTGGCAATAAATAAACAAAGTCTTTGTCTGTTCATGTTTCAGTTTCTTTCTTTTTCTTTTTATTCATGTAATTTACAGTTTCAGAAGGAAAACAGATTTACCCTCACCCATTGTCTTTGGTTGCAAAGCATGCTTAAAATAAATGCAAAATGCACCTTCTAGTGGCCACTGTGACTTTCTATTCAGCTGCTATTACCATCGGCAAGCGGTGAATGCCACCTATTTGTGTCAAACTTCCTCCTGAGGAAAAATGTGGCCTTTATAATTGAACCTGGAGTCAAGGTTGCTTTACTAAATTGCAGCCTAACTTAAAGAGCACTTAATATACTCGTTGAAATTGAAAGCTGTTCTTTTCCTTGCAACTCTAAGAGGCTACAGCCAGTCCCTTTTTCTGTAGACGGTAACAATGTTCATTGCCTTTAAACTGCTCCTCCAAATCAATGACACACTATCACTTCCCATGCTCCAGAGCTTATTAAAGCAAACCAAAGCAATCATCCCCATCAGGCTAATGCATTGGAGCAAGGTGAAACTCTAAGCACCAAGTGATAGAAATACCAAGTATCACACAGCATCAGTTTGCCATCTGGCACCTGCTGTCCCTGTCTGAAATGAATAAAGTCATCGAGAGGGGATGTTGTGCAGTAACATGAGTAATAGAAAGGCTGATAATTATCTGTGTGGAGAAGTGGGCAGATTTAATTAGACTACTCAAATCTGAAGAGTCAACTGAATCCAAAGGCAGTAACCTCAGCTGTGGAGGGCAGCCATATGGTTGCTCTCAAGCTTTCAGGTCAGACTGAAATTCAGCAGGGACCTTCGCCACTAATTTAGAAATGCAGAGCCATGTGCTTGACTCCACATCTGTCAGGCAGTTCTTGGGCAAGAGCTGCAGCAATACCAGGTATGCAGGTTTGGTACAATGCACACTAGAGTCCCTGTCATGCCAGGTCTGAATAACAAGCTGGTTTTCCTACCACCCCAGCAGGTCAGCCCTGGGAAGATGGAAGCAGGAAGAAAGCACAAGGGTACAAAATGCCCTTAGGGTGACACACAAGTGTATGGGTCTCCAGTATAAAGGTGATACTGGGATACTTTTTAGCAGTCTTGAGTCTCCAAAATGCACAGAGGATCATGAACTGAGGCAGATCTCCTGGGTGGTACAACTGATTTTATTATAAATTCAAATCATATCATGAAACATTACTGTGCAGGGAACCAGATGGTGAGGAATCAGTCTTGGAAATTATGGGTGCAACATGTGAGTCTTAAAAAACCTTCCCTCTTACCCTTCTCCCAACCTGAGTGTATGTACATAAAATAAAATAAATGGATTGCTTTCTCTTCGTGCTTTTACTTTTTCTGATTCTAGAAGCATGGGATCAGTTGTTCATTTCTATTCTGATTTTCCTTTTTCTAATCTGACCATCAGGCTAGGGTAATAAATATTTCAACCTTAATAATATACTTAATGGTTTTCTGGTAATCCCTGGAGAATAAAACAAGAGTTATCAGAACCCATATAGTACGTAAGGGAACAAGAAAACCATCACACTCTGTATTGCAGAGAGAGATATCAACAAAGAATCTAGTCATGATAACTGGATGAGAGAAGTAAGTAAACAGGGGGACTTAGTTTGGTTTGTTTCTCTAGGATTTGCAAAATCTGTAAGGTTTTGATTGCTCTTCTCTTTTGGACATGGTTTTACACCAGAAGGCAGTAGACTGTAAGGAATCTACCATGCAAGGAATGACCATTCTCATCAACTGCCTTCCTCCTCCTGGGTCACGTATGCTACAACAGAGTCTCCTGCCCTGCTTCTGGCCAGCAAAGGGCAGGAGCAGAGGCTCCCCCAGGTAGTAATTTGCTATCTGTGGAGATGGCAGCAGTACAACAACCACAGACCAAGAGTGATGTTGGATGCAAGAGAATTTGGGACTTTGCAGTTGGGCTCAGGTCAAACAAATACAGATAGGAGGGCTCAGTGAGCAGCACAGCATGAACTACTCAGCCCAGAAAGCTCTAAATTCCAGTTTGCCACTAGCATACAACCCAGCTACTCAGCATTTCCCATACATTCAGTCATCTTGGAGAACCATAAAAAAACATGGCATGAAAATGACTGATTAATACTAAATTTTAAGCTGTGAGAGGTTAAAATATAACTCGGTTAAAGTCACCTTCTCTTATTTTGCCACTCTGATTAGATACAGGATTTGAAGTGGTTACATGGGCAGGGTCTAGAGACCCTGCTGTCTAAGGCACGTACTTTCACACTGGGAGATTTGGCAAAAATTGCCAGTATGAGGAATTGTTCATAAATCTCTCAAGTTGATATCAGTCTGCTTCCTCCAGTGTCTATGCAGCATTAGATTTTGTGAACCTCTACATGACACAGAAGTCAGTCTTATGATCTTGCCAGGCGTCCTTTAAATGTGTAGTTCATCACACTTCGTATAAGCAGAGAACACCAGCACAGAGCAGCTAAAATTATTACAGAATAATTTGTTGAGGCTGGAGCCATCTGTAAATGTACAAAAAAACATGACCTAATCTCATGATCTTTAATAGAGGGAACCAGATAGCTACTATTTCAGCTGAGGCCAACCAAGTCAAAAATATTCCTTTAAATCACTGGGTTTTTTTGTGGAAAAGAGAGAGAGACAGATGGCTACAGAAAACTGTTACACTGCATCAAGCCCTGTGGTAGGTTGACCCTGGCTGGACACCAGGTGCCCACCAAAGTGACTCTGTCACTCCCCCCCTGAGTTGCACAGAGAGGAGAAAATACAACAAAAGGCTTGTGGGTCAGTATAAGGACAGGAAGACATCACTCACCAACTACTGTCATGGGCAAAAATGACTCAACATAAGGAAAATAAGCTTATTACCAATCAAGTTAGAGTTGGAAAATAAGAAATATAACCAATTCTTAAAACACTTCCCCTCAATCCATCCCTTCTTCCTGGACTGAGATGGCTCCCAAATTCTCTACCTCAGGGGGATGGGGAATGGAGGCCGTGGTCAGTTCTTCACATTGTCTCTGCCACTCCTTCCTCCTCAGGGGTAGGACCCCTCACAGCCGTCCCCTGCTCCAGCATGGGGTCCCTCCCACAGCACACAGTTCTCTATTGACTTCACCAGTGTGTGTCCTTCCACAGGCTGACATTCTTCATGAACTGCTCTAATGTGGGTCCCTTCCACAGAATGCAGTCCTTCAGGAACAGACTGCTCCACTGTGGGTCCTCCAAGCAATCACAAGTCCTGCCAGTAAAATTGGTCTGGTGTAGGCATCTCTCTCTTTGGGGATACAGACCCTTCCTGGAACCTGCCCCAGTGCAGGCTCTTCTCTTCATGGGGTCACAGCCTCTTCGGGCATCCAGCTGCTCTGAAATTGGGTCACCATGGGCTGCAGGTGGATCTCTGCACCCCCATGGACCACCATGAGCTGCAGGCACACAGCTGCCTCACCATGGGCTGCACCACAGACTGCAGAGGAATCTCAGCTTTGGCACAGGGAGCACCTTCTCCTCCTCCTTCTTCGCTGAGCTTGTGTTCCACAAGGCTGTTTCTCCCATACATTCTCACTCCTCTTTTTCAACTGGTTTTTGTGTCGTAGGCCACACATACACAGTATGAGCACCTGCTTTGAATTCACATAAAGCACTGATGTTTGCCAGAGAATGTAATGATTATTCTGCATTTACCCTCTGTCCCTTTTTTATTAATATGTCCAGCTCAGGTTGTTAATTAGTTTGAAGCAGTTAGTGGCTAACTATATAGCTCAGATTTCTTTTACCATTCCACATGCAGAGCAACAATGCTTGTAAACTTGGAAAAACAGATGAGGAGAAGGCCAAAGTATTCAACAATATTTTTGCCTCAATCCTCAATGGCAGCCTCTCTTCCCATGACTCTTGAGTGGATGGACAGAAGGATGGGGACTGGGACAGCAAAGTCTCTCCCACTTTAATTACAGGTCAGGTTCATGACCATCTAGAGAACTTGAACCCAGGTCTGTGGGACCCAGTGAGATGCACCCCAAAGTCCTGACGGAATTGGCTGAGGCAATTGCCAAGCCACTCTCCCTGACATTTGAAAAGTCATGACATTTAGGTGAAGTCTCAGGGGATTGGAAAAAGGGAAACATTGTACCCATCTTTATAAAGGATAGAAAGGAGGACCCTGGGAACTACCGCCCTGTCAGCCTCCCCTCTGTGCCTGGGAAGATCCTGGAACAGATCCTCCTAGAAGCTGTGCTGAGGCCCATGGAGGACATGGAAGTGATCTGAGACAGCCAACACAGTTTAAGCAAGTCCTGCCTGACCAATCCAGTGGCCTTCTATGATGGAGTGACTACCTGAGTGGACAACAGAAGGTGTCACATCTGGACTTCTGTAAAGCCTTTGATATGGTCTTCCACAACATCCTTTCCTCTTAACTGGAGAGAGATCGATTTAATGGGTGGATTGTTATAAGGATAAGAACGTGGCTAGACAGTCACATGTAGACAATAGTTGTCAATGGTTCAGAGTCCTGAAGGACTTCAGTGACAAGACCCTCAAGGTCCATAATGGGACAAGTGTTACTTAATATCTTTATCAGTAACAGAGACAAAGGGATCAATGCACCCTCAGCAAAAGTCCAGGTAACACCAAGCTGAGTGGTGCACTTGCCACACCTGAAGAACAGGGTGCCGTCCAAACGGACTTGAACAAGCTCGAGCAGTGGGTCCATGGGAGCCTCATGAGGTTTAACAAGACCAAGTGCAAGGTGCTGCACCTATGTCAGGGAAATCCCTGGTATCAACACAGGCTGGGGGATGAACAGATGGAGAGCAGCCCTGGGGAGAAGGACTTGTGGGTGCTGGTGGAGGAGAGGCTGGACATGATCCAGCAATGTGCACTCACAGCCCAGAAAGCCAGCTGTGTATTGGGCTGAATCCAAAGCAGCGTGGGCAGCAGGGAGGGGATTCTGCTCTGGTGAGACCCCACCTGCAGTGCTGCATCCAGCTCTGGGGTCCCCAGCACAGGAAGGACATGGAGAGAGTCCAAAGGAGGGCCATAAAAACAATTAGAGGAATGGAGCACATCTCCTATGAGGAAAGACTGAGAGAATTGGGATTGCTCAGCCTGGAGAAGAGAAGACTTTGGGGTGATCTAATTGCAGCCTTCCAGTACCTGAAGGGAGCCTTCAAGTAAGATGGAGAGAGACTCTTTACAGGAGCGACAAGACAAGGGGGAATGGCTTCAAACTGAAAGAGAGCAGGTTTAGATAAGATATTAGGAAAAATTTTTTTTCTGTGACGATGGTGAAACACTGGCACTGGTTTCTCAGAGAGGTTGTGCATCCACATTCCTGGAAGAGTTCAAGGACAAGCTGAATGGGACTATGGTCTAGTGGAAGGTGTCCCAGCCCATGGCAGGTGTATTGGAACAAGCTAGTTTTTAAGGTCCTTTCCAACTCAAGCCATTCTATGATTCTATCCAAAAAAGAATGATCTAATCATTTCTGATGACAAATGCTGCAGAAGGTTAATATGAACATCAACTTACACTTACTGGTGTATGGCATTTTTCATCACTATGGTCCTGTGTTCTCCCAGGCTCTTAGAGAAAGTTTGAGTCTTGGTTGAGTTTGAAAAATCTGAACTGAATTTTGAGTTTCTGTAAGTGTTTTCTGTCTACATAGTGAAGATTTGGGATGTTTAAAATGCAGATCTTCATCCCATTTTTGTGACTTGAATATTACCTGAAGAGCTTACTATCTATGTATGTGACAGAATTGTTTTCTCGTCTTCCTACAGAGTCCTATGGCTTCTAATTCAGCAGCATCTGAAAGCAGATAAACCTTCTTGTCATTGCTCTCAGCATACAGGAGTGAGTTTTATATCAGACATATGTGTCTCATTGTAATCCCTACAGGGGGTCTTACACTTCACTGAAATGATTCCTCTGATTATGCCCTTCTTCCCTGCTCTCAGCCATGCCTATTAAGACCTGGGCATTGCTTCCAAAAATTCTGTAAGGTCACGTATTCTTTTTATGCAAATACCAAATAATTACATCATTCACACATTCAGATCCATCCTTTGCTTATGCACTTGCTTCTCTACCGCTTCCAGTTCCATCAGTTCTCCTCTCCATGCTCCACCAAACACATGCATAGCCCACACATTAAGCTGAATGCTTTTGAAATCAGAAAGCATGTTTTAGATGCATGGGTTTTTCTCTAGTGGGAATTTTTTCTCAGTCCTTTGAAAGAAAAGGCACCATTTTTCTGCTACTCTGTGTTAAATACACCTGACATACAAGGGCAAATCCTTCACACGAGACCACCAGGAGCTTCTGAAACCATATCAGGTGCTTGCCAGAGCTTTCTGGTATTGATGATTTGTGAACTGGAACTGCTCCTGCAAGGGGCAAAGATAAGGCATCTATTCCTCTTTTTACCTTATGCAGTTTTCAGTTGTACTGGCCATATTCTCTAATCTGAGGACTTCATACCTTAGTTCTTAAATCAAAGGGAGATTTTTTCAGATAGTTCCACTGTTTCATATTGTTTATTGCTCTCCTACTGTTTCACATGGTAATATTTTTAAAACAGATACATGTAAATTCATATAAACAAATTACTTAAACCTCATTACCCTATCCTTATGCCACACTGATTGTCTATTCTCAAGCTGTGCTTTTGAATGTATCCACATGTGATCCTTTAAAAATACTTCTGAGACTTAAAAAATCGATGTCAAACTGACTGGTCTAATTTCCTGCAATTCTTTTAGATCCTTCTCAAAAGTAATTGGAGCATCACATTAGTTATTTCTCTGGCCTCCAGAGACTTGTCCTATTTCCTATTTTTTTTTTCAGTTTTTTTTCTTTCTTTTTCTATTCTTTGTCTGCATCTTGGACCTGGTCATATTCAAGACACTTTAAGGGGTTCAAGACCCTTCATTCAAGACCATGAGCTTAAAGATCACACTCTGTCTACATGCTGTTCAACTGCTGCTGTTACAAATAACACCAAAGGTATCTAAAATCAAAAAGAGACTAGAGAGAATTATGCTTCCATTTTCTTTACTTTGTACACTTGAAAGTATTTCCTTCTGCAGTTAGTCTTATGGTTTTCCTCATCCTAACTAGCTTCACCTGGTTTTTGTATAGGTCACTCAGGTGCATGAAACAGAGCAGCACAGTTTAAAACAAGATTAAAAAAAGATTTAAAACACTAGAAGGACCAGGGGACAAAGGTAGTTGCAGGAACCGTTTTTAACTCACTTCCTAGGCAAACTGGGTTTGAAATTAATACCAGATTTTCAAGTGGAAAGGGCAGTCTGGGCTGCCAAAGAGGAATGGTGCCAAGACCTGCACAAGGTATGTTCTCTTGCAGACACACACAGCAGATGAAAAAAGTCCTACAACTTGCTATTATTTGTGGAGTCATGTACGAGATACACAGCAGCTCCCTGGTGGCTTGAGTATCAGTGGGATATATCTTTCCCCTCCTTGTCTCTACTGACAATAAAATTTCTCATTCGCCCTTTTTCTATCACCCCACAGCCAGCCGTGCCAAGAGAACACAGAGCAGCACATTCGCCACCCCAGGCTGAGCAGCTGGATCACCCTGCCCAAGGAGCTGGTATTCACAAAACCATTGGGGCTCCACACAAATTCTCCAGCACAGGCAGCATGACTAGCAACAGCTCTGTAGAGTTGGCCACCATGGGCACTAGGTGTCCACCCACACCTGAGAGAAATCCAGGGTACTACTTCCCAGAAGTGGTGACATGAGTGGGAGGGTTTGAGCTAGTCCCACTCTACTTCTCCCCAAGCTGCAGAACTTGTACAGCTTTGATCCTGAGTATCTCCAGTCAACAGACTTTCACAAATAGATCATTTTCCCCTTCACCTTAAGGCCTCTGCGCTCATCACAAACAGGGCACCCCAGGGCATTATGGGCTGGAAAGTACTTGTTCCCTCAAGCGTATTCCCACATAGCATTGTGCACAAGATGTGGAGAAAATTTAATATCAGAATGGCAAGGTGATTAGTAGCAACTTCTGCTAGCAATATTGCAGTAACCAAAGAGTGGAAATACCTTTATTTATGAATTAGCACAATTCATGTTTCACTTTCAATAATATTCAGCAAAGAAAGAAGGCAAATTGGATCCTACTCGTATTGGTATATATATTTCAAGTATAAATAGAAAGTACTAACATCATACAAATGTGTTGATCCCTGGGGAATAACACTGACTGCGGGACTCCAGATGGACTCTGCCCCCCTGATCATGACCCTCCAATGACCCTCTGCCTTCAGCCAGTTCTTGATCCACCTCACTGTCCATTCCTCTAATCCCCATTTCCTGAGCTTACCTGTGAAGATGTTATGGGACACAGCATCAAAAGCCTTGCTGAAGTCAAGATATAAAACATCCACTGCTTTTCCCTCGTCTACCCATCTTGCCACACCATCAAAGTCTATCAGATTAGTCAAGCATGATCTGCCCTTGGTGAATCCATCCTGACCACTCCTGTACTCCTGATGACCTTCTTGTCTTCTAATATGCTTTTTGATGATCTCCAGAATGATCTGTTCCATCACCTTTCTGGGAACTGAGGTGAGGCTGGCTGGCTGGTAGTTTCCTGGGTCCTCCCTCCTACCATTTCTAAAGACGGGAGTAAAATTGGCCTTCTTCCAGACACCAGGCACCTCTCCTCTTCTCCGTAATTTTTACAGATGTAATGAGAATGTAATGACATCTGTCAACTCCCTCGGCACCCATGGGTGCATCCCATCAGAGCCCATGGATTTATGGATGTTGAGTCTGCCTAGCTTATCTCTAACCAAACCCTCTACAGCCCAGGGAAATCTTCCTTTCTCCAGCCTTCTTCTCTTGCTTCTGAGGTCTGGGACTCCTGAGGGTCAGTCTGAGCAGTAAAGAATGAGGCAAAAAAGGCATTCAGTAATTCTGCCTTCTCTGCATCTTCTGTTACCAGAACATGCCTCTGATCCAGCAGCAGCCCTACATTTTCCCTGATTTTCCTTTTGGGGCTGATGAACTGCTGAAGCCCTTCCAGCTCTCCAGCNTCTTGTCTTCTAATATGCTTTTTGATGATCTCCAGAATGATCTGTTCCATCACCTTTCTGGGAACTGAGGTGAGGCTGGCTGGCTGGTAGTTTCCTGGGTCCTCCCTCCTACCATTTCTAAAGACGGGAGTAAAATTGGCCTTCTTCCAGACACCAGGCACCTCTCCTCTTCTCCGTAATTTTTACAGATGTAATGAGAATGTAATGACATCTGTCAACTCCCTCGGCACCCATGGGTGCATCCCATCAGAGCCCATGGATTTATGGATGTTGAGTCTGCCTAGCTTATCTCTAACCAAACCCTCTACAGCCCAGGGAAATCTTCCTTTCTCCAGCCTTCTTCTCTTGCTTCTGAGGTCTGGGACTCCTGAGGGTCAGTCTGAGCAGTAAAGAATGAGGCAAAAAAGGCATTCAGTAATTCTGCCTTCTCTGCATCTTCTGTTACCAGAACATGCCTCTGATCCAGCAGCAGCCCTACATTTTCCCTGATTTTCCTTTTGGGGCTGATGAACTGCTGAAGCCCTTCCAGCTCTCCAGCTCTCTTGGACCCTCTTCTCATCTAGAGCCCTACCCCATGGGATTCCTCTAAGTAGGTCTTTGAAGAGGCCAAGGTTAGCTCTCTGGAAGTTCAGGGATCTAGTCCTGCTTACTGCTTTGCTCCCTCCATGCAGGATCCTGAGTTCCACCATCTTGTGGTCACAGCAGGCAAGGCTGCCCCCAGTGTTCATGTCTTCAGTCAGTCCCTCCTGGTTTGATAGGACAAGGTCTGGCAATACACCTTTCCTCGTCGGCTCCTACAGCACTTGCATCAAAAACTANTTCCCCTACTGCACCTCACTGAGCTGTCCTTTCTAAAAATAACTGCATTGCCAACCTTCTCTTTGATTCTTACACAAAAGACACTCAACCTCATCATCCCTAGCCTTGACCACTGTAGAGCTGAAACACTTCCTAATGGACAGAGACACCCCAGCATCTCTTCTTCCTTGCCTGTCCCTTGTGAAGAGCTTGCAGCTGTCCAGTGCAGCACTCCAGTCATGCAAGTCACCCCATTACGTTTCCACAGTGGTGACTATGTCATAGATTTCCTGCTGCACAGTGGCCTCCAGCTCCTCCTGTTTGTTACCCGCACTGGGTGCACTGGTGTAGATGCACCTCAGCTGGGCTATTGATTTCACTCCCAAACTAGTTTCCATCTTCAGTTCTTCTGCAGATGGTTTAGAACTTCAAGTGATACTGGTTTTTATGGTTTTTGGTTGGCTGGTTGGTTTGGTGTTTTTTTAATTTACCTCCCAGATTAAACAAGTTGAAAAGCAAAACTGAATATTTTTCATCTTCTTCATAATAAAGTATGTTTATGAACTTGGGTGTGTTCTTGCACTCAAGTGGCAGGAAAGAAAGCTGGAAAGAATTTTCAGAGTTGTAACTTTCAGAATATCTTACAGCAGTCAAATGTATGAAAAGTGCAGGAACATGGTTTCCAAATTTTTTTTGTACAGAATAAATCAAGTAGTTCTGCAAACACAGCATTCATTTTGCTCACTAAATAGAGCAACTGAGACAACAATTTTATTTATTCAAATAGGTACAGTAAATCCTAGATCTCAGTTCCTACAAATATGACAAGTTGAGCAGTTGTGGGAAAGTTTTCTTCAAGTCTTCATTTTCCATGTAATCGTTGCTCAAGACAGATAAAGAAGCAAGAATAAGCTGAAATGCAGCAGTATCCTTTCCTGAATAAAAAACATTTTTTAAAATGTGTATCTTCTCACTGTGCTAAGCTGCCTTCACAATTTGTGTTGACTTTTTATATAGTTTTACAACATTGTCATAAAATATTCATCATTACCATGCTTTAATTTGAGTCTTGGAATAAGAATATCCCAAATCTCCATACATCATAATTCAGAAATTGGGCTTCCACACAAACTAAAAAAAGTACAAATAAGGAACACAAAAATTTGATTAGGCTTTGTTAGATATACAAGCTGCAGCAACCAGTGTTGTGTTCAGGAAACTCAGGGTGAAAAGTCATCAAAGCAATTACTTTAGGAATGTTAATAGCACATAAACCATGATTTGTAGAAAAGAAATTTTATTTCAGTCTTCACCAGAACAAGCACAACGACAACTTGAGCTTTTAACTGACTTAGATGGTTTTGAAAAATAATAGTGAGAAATGCTATATTGTCCTTTTTGTGACCTCTTTCTACCAAGGTAAATAGCTCAGATTTTGAATATTCATATTCACTAAATGGAATACAGCCCAGAGTGTTTGTGCCACATTGTCTAATAATAGAAGCATTTGAGGAACTCATATAGTTGGAGAGGAAAAAGAGACTAAATTTAACAAATTATTCACCGGAGATTACTCACTTTTCTCTGATGAGAGCAGGAAAATGTGACAGCATGAACAAAGTTTATAAGCTCATTCGTGTCAGTTGAGCATAGTTTTATGTCAAAAAGAATGAATGATAAAAGCCACAATTCAGAATATTAAAATAAATACCTTCAGGGGAAAAAGAGAGCAAAGACTACAACAAAAGAATAAGACAGCATAGATGGAACCTCTTCTGAACATACAGCAAAGAATTCATCACTTTACTTTATATTTCTAATTAATAGAAACACAGAGTATAGAGCAGCACCAAAGAAACCGTGACCAGTAACCAACTAGGTGAAGGAGCACACAAGCATTTCACAAATATTTCTTCATCACTGCAGAAAAATGTGGTAGATTTTTGATTCATTGTCAGTCACAGGTGAGCTTTTCCTTCAGTAAAGTCAGGAACAGTATCCTGATGCCACAGCCAATGAGCAGACGATTAACTTCAAATTCTACTGACATATCTTTGAGAAATGTATCCTTAGTATTTCACTCAAACACCTCCCGATATCTCAGGCAGTTCAGGTGTTAAGTGTTTAAAATTCTGCTCACTCACTAAAAGCAATCTGAAAATGTTTTTAATGGCTGGGTAAAACACAGTTTTATTTTCATTTCAGACAGTAAATAACTTGATTTTCTGCCCAATATGGTTAATTTTTCTAGCCAGATTGCCAGCATTCTGATAGTCTTTGGCAATTTTTTTAAGATGCCAAACTTCTGCTGCTGATAACCGCAAAGAAATTACGTATGACTCTTCATTAGTTTTACTGGATCTATTTTTATGACCTCTCAAAACTCATCCTGAGCAAAGAAAGAGACAGAAGTGAGGAAAAGAGTGAGCGGAAACACAGACTGAGAAGCTTTAACATTTGCGTGAAGGAATATTGTCATTGACATCCTGTTGTAGTCCAGCACGACAAGCTGAAAAAGGAGTGTCACTGTACATGTTCTTAGCAGAGGAAGCAGAGGTGTCACACACAGAATAGAACACAGGAGTCATGAGATGATCTGGCCAGAGTATTCAATCCTTTGCCGAGCAAGCCCAACACAAACACTGAGAGGACACAAAGGTGCTGATTAGTTCTCTATGTCGCACCTTGAGAACCAGAAGAAAGAAAAAATTACAAGAATACCTTCTTCAAAATGAAATTACCAAAACATTTCGATATATAAAATAAAAACTCTCAAGGAAACAGGAAAAAAATCGCAGGTTACAGAATTGTCAGAGCTGCCAATACGAATAAGTAAAAACATCTGGTCTAAGCATGTATTTTTCCTTTCTCCTCCCTATCCCAAAAGTTTCTTTGGGGCTGGAGTTTCTAATACTGGGTAATAGAATTCTTAATGAAAGACCAAAAAAGGACATCTAATCAATGCTTACCTGAATGGTCCATATGTAGCTGTTTCAGAAAAGCCATCTCTTCATGTAACCACAAAGATCCTTCCCATCACTTTTCTCTGGCATTAACGAAGGATCCTTTACCCATTGCTTTATGGCACTTCAATATTTACTATTTTCCAGTTTTGGAAACTTTTAATGGTGAGAAATTTTCAAAGATAATTCTTTGTCATTCAAAATCACCATATACCATATCAGATGTCTTTTATCAGCTGCTACTAAATTCCTTAATGGTGAGTAGTGCTTGTTTAGAGGCAATGTCTTGTGACCTTGGATGTTGCTGAATTTGTAGAGGCTTACTTAGTACTTTAACTGAACAAAACAGACCTTTACTTCTTCCTTTATTTTATTTCTAAACAGTCTTTGGAAGAGATGAGTAAGTAAAGGAAAAAATATCTGAGTTAAAACCTATCTTTTTTATTGGTCCAAGCCCGTGTGAAAGAGAAGAAGATAGACTTCAAATATAGGAAGCAAAATGTGCATTTGCGTTTCTTACTCTTTGTGCAGCATACATAACATGAAGGAGCCTGGTAAGCATAGCAGAATCCAAATATGTGGTTTATAAAATGTGTAACAAAGGTCTGTTACACATTCTGCTTCCTCACTGCCAGCCCAGAAGGAATGATACGGAAGAAACAGCTGGAGCAGAGACCCAGGGCACCGGAGTGGGTTAGAAACAGTCTGATGTTTCTGCTGTCCTAGGGTTGCTCAGGTGCCTAGGTGACTGAAGAGTGACCCCAAAAGATATGGGAAGCAGCCTAGCAAGTGTTTTCAAGTCACCTCAGGGGAAAAAGGCCAATGACAGGTCCACACAGCACTCATAAGGATAATCCAAATCCAATCAGTCCAGGTTACATGAGGTTACAGGGTGTGAACAGAAATCTCATTATGCCTGACAAGATTGTTTGGCAGGGGCAGAGAAAGTGCTTGGAATTTTGCAATTTATACTTCATGCATTTGGTAGCAGCTAGGACAGCTTCATAAGTTTGGTCATATTTTTGTGTCATTTGCTGTGATATGAGATACACCACTAACAGCGACAGACATCCTACCACTCACACTGGATTACAGTGGAAACCAGATACAGGATACTACAAATACATCAAACATTCATGACTGGCAGGCTTGCAAAACACTAGCTTTAACTTAGCTAGCTTTGATCAGCTTTTTCTCCTGCATGAATTGACCCCTTCTCACTGTCCAGAACTTTAAAATGAAGTGTTTGCATGTTTATTTTGAAAGGAATTTGCTTTTATAGGGAGATAACTAAATTTCACCTAAACCATAATAACGTTTATTTGATTAATTTTTCCCATACAAGCCTTTTTTTCCAGTTTGGATGCCAGTCTTAAAGTAGAATCATGAAGCAGAGGGCAAGTAAAGTGGTGGGTTTAGCCACAACTCTATCCACTCTTCTTTTGTTGATAAAGCAGAGAGTGAGTTGTTCTGTGAACATGAGTAGCTTAGTCCATGAAGAAGAGCACTCTGGCCTGTTTCTCTTCTGCTGAGCTGTCAGGCCTCTGACAATCAGCATTCCTTTCTGAATTAATCCAGAGAACAAGCAGACAACTCCTCACCATGAGTCAACATTTTACATTTTGTTCCTGGTCTTTTGCTACTCTGTGTTGTAGGCAGTTCAGCCTAAATTTTGATACAGATGCTCCAAAGGAAAAATGCTTTGAGGGTCCAGCTACCTTACCATCCTCTGGGCACACTCAGGAGTAAAAGCCAAAGACAGGTTTCACCTGGAAATAGAACATGACCAGTACACCAGAGCAAGTAAAAATACAAGAAGGATTATTCAGCCATGGGGAGGGAAGCCTGGAAGTTGAGTGCTGTGCTCATGCTGGTCAGGCTGCTCAGCTGTTTGCAGGAGCAATATGTTGCATCACGAAGTTTCTTTCCTGTTTCCTTTCCTAGGTTTATTCTCCCATGTTGACTTCTCTCTTCCCCCTAGAAAAAGAGATTTACTTTTAATCCATTTTCAAGTTTCTCTAATCTTTGCAGTTTGTTGGAATCATTGAGGTTTCCATCATGGAAAGACCTCCTGTTAAAGTGAGTGAAACAGGTTGGACAAGTCAGGGCCAAACAGGATGAGTTATCAAAACTCAGACAACAGAAAATCTTTGTTGACTTTCTTGGTAAAGACGGGGTGGACTTTTTTTGTTTTGTTGATTGATTTTTGAAATAAGCCCAGTGTTACATTTCTTCAACATTATTAAAGGCAATGCCCAAATTACCCAGGCCCAAAAACCCTCTGAAAATTTAAAGACTAATTTTCCAGATCAGAATAGAGACCTGGCTGATGTAGAAACATTAAGTACTTTAGGTTTTGTCATGTTCTTTGAATCTGTAAAACCTTTGAGGCTTTTTATTGTGAATTATGATAGTATTTTTGAGTAATTTATGTACTGTATGTATGGCAGCATTGCATGTTTTGATAAAGCAGCTTTTTCATTCTTTATGGTCCTCCAAACATATCCACAGTAGGTTTCAGTTCCTGGTAGAACAGACTTTTAGTTATCTATGCATCTATGCATCTACTGTGAGCTTTGAAACATATTCCCACAAGACACTGGGGACATGATATCCCTGATGGACTTAGCACTTGTGCTGGCTTGTCTCTCGAGTTCACTGTCTCTTCTGCTGTGTATATAATAAGTTTGCAGGATCAAGAAGTCCATCCATTGTCCTCTGTCAAGATATCTGCCTTATAGATACACTTAAATGAATTAATAAGTTTGATCGTGCACTTTTTGAAAGTTTTTATGGATTCTAAACTATATAAATGACATTAGTCAACTTCTTCTGTGGGTGACTCATTCCGTTTCGTCTTCTCTGGTTTTGGACAGAAGGCAATACCTTTTTATAATATCCAATCTGACCTTCCCCTGACACAAATTCATTCCATTCCCTCTTGTCCTATCCACGCTCACCAGAGAGAGAAGATTGGCAGCTCCTCCTCTGCTGCACCCCTCGAGGAAGTTGTAGGCTGCAATGGACTCAGCCTTTAGCCTCCTCTTCTCCAAGCAGAACCCCCCAGGTGACCTCAGCCACTCCTCTGAATTCTTGCCCTGGAGGCCTTTTACCATGTTGCTCACCCTCCTCTGAATACACCCTAATGGTCTGACACCCTTCTTATACTGAGGTGCTGTTGGGGTTTAGGAGTTATCCTGTTTTCTTTTTCTCTTAAAGAATTTTTTCCATATTTGTTGCCAGGGGACAAATTACTGGGTGCTTAAGAGAAACAAAGAACCTGGCCACAGGGGCGGGGTCCAACTGGCCACCCTTTTGTCACCTGGGGGCTGGCTGGTGTGCTGG
>VZRQ01005624.1:352026-375252 GCA_013397975.1 Machaerirhynchus nigripectus
CTTTTTTCTATTTAAACTCCCTTCCCACTGTGTATTTCATTTCTTTCAAGAAAACCTACAAGCCACTGTAGAAATGACAGCGACAAATTAAGTGACAATTCCTGGATTTCATGCAGTTAAATCCCTCAGAGGCTCTGGCAACAGTAAAAAAGGTCTCGCTAATGTTAACGTTATCAAGACACCTCCTATTACTCCTCCCGTTCCAGTCACCCCTTTTGTTGCTGTAAATAAGGCAAAGAAGTGACAAAGCAGTAGCACAACAGGTTCCTGGATGTGATTTTAAGCGCAGCACTCNAGGTTCCTGGATGTGATTTTAAGCGTGGCAATCCCTCTCGGGTAATCTAAATCAGTGCAAGTATTGCTAATTTTTGACAATTATTTTTTTCTCTTGAGAGAAATCACACACCCAGACCAAGTCCTTGTTAATGTCAAAAGGTTTGGCATGATGGGATAGTAAAGGACTTCCAAGCTGCCACAACGACTTAATTCCCTGTACCTACAAGTACAGGTCTCAGAGAGCAGTCAGTTGAATTTTACGTAAGTTTTATGCCATTGCCTTCTTGCAGAGAGAGTTCCTCAGCGTTAGATATGAATGAGGCTCAAAATCTGTCATATCTGACACCTACATATANNTTTTGGCACGTGGTATCATCTTGTCTGGCGAATCACAGATTCCGATGATTTAAAACAACCAGTCCCAAACCTGAAATGTTTTCTGACTTCTTTTTTCAGTGGTATTTTGAGCCAAACAGCTTTTTGGTCAATTGCTGCCACTCGGCACAGTAGCTTACTGACATCAAAGGTCCTGGGTAACAGGACGCCACAAATGGTGAGATTTTAATACAGAAAAGACCTGAGCTCTTGAACACCTGCAGTCAGTGAGAGCTGGATACAAAACGATCATCACGTGTTTGATGCCTGAAGGACAGCTGAGAAGAAAAAGGGACAACAGTTGGTTCTACTGGAGGCCAATAATGCTTAAAAACCTTATTGAAACAGGTGAGTCACAGGATGGCATAGACGTTGTCATTGCTCAGAAGAGCCTTGTTCTTACTCAGGTGCACTGCACAAGCCATAAAAATAAAAGTTATGTCAGGACTACTTGTTTCTACCCCTCTGCAAACCATGCACACATTTATATTCTCATAATATTCCAGGTGGTTACTGAAAGGCTAAGAAAGGTTACTGGCCTATATAAGCTGGACATTAAGGAGCTCTGAGGGGGTGAAAAAAATGTCTCCATTGTTATACAGGATCCTGGAAAACATCTTGCAGGACAGAATACATCTTCTGGTCACCTTTTTCTGGCTGTAGTTTTTATTGCCTAAGTTCTTCTGCCACTGCCTGTCCATAGACATTTGAAAGGTCAGTGCTCTCCTGTCTGCAAGGGCTGCTTCAGAAAGAGAGTGAGACTTAGACAAGGATGCAACACTTCAGCAAAACACAACCTGTGAGATGAGCAATGCAATGGGGAACTTCCTTCAAATGATAAAAACACTGTTATTAGAAGCAGAGTAAACAGAGCATATATCCCAAAAGGAAGAGAGAATGTTCTTTAAGAAGAAAGGCATATAATGAACATGAAGCAGGTATAATCAAGACAAGGAAAATTCTCATAAAAATCCCGTATCAACACAGTTCTTATTAGCAGAGGGTTACTTTGAACTGTGATTTAAAGACTGGGTAGAATTGAGAGGAACAGAGAGACAAACAAATAAATCTGGTACACTGGAGCTGTGCCTGCTAACACAGAAATTTTCAAAGGGTGGGTATAAATAACACCACTTTCCGCAGGGGGAGAATCATGAATAATCTGGAAAAAAGACCACTACCTCTTCACCCTCACCACCCAGTCTATTTATCTGGAAAATTTATGCCAAACACAAGAAGTGAACCCACTTTGGTTTGTTTGGCATTTCTCTTAGCAGCAGATTAGATTATATGGAAGTAGTGTTGTAAATTATACGCTTGTAACTGATGTGGATAGTAAGTGAAAGTTACAGGAATGAAAAGACATCACTCTTCAAGGTTTAGGTTTGAGTCCTCTGCAGATAACCCTTGGATTAGCTAAGATTTTGCTTTTCGAACTTGAAGTGAAAAGAAATATGATAAATTGGAAAACAAATGCTACTGTAAAAAGAAAAGCAGTGGTTTCATACCGTCTCTTTTTCTATAAGAGATCAGCTTGAGATTCTCTAAAAATAGAGGTTTTGCTGTTTCGGTAATTATATACCTGCCTGGAAACCTGCTGTATTATAATATTGCTCTTTTTTTGCTGATAATTGCATAGCTTTTTAAGAAAACTATATCCTTCACCTACCTTCTAAACTTGTAACTCTTCATTGTTAAACTTATAGCTTGATAAACTTCCCAACAGGTGGTGTTCATAGAAGTTTTGTAAATATCACAGGAATCCAGAAGAAAAGACATTAAAAGCTAGAAATGTTTTGATAAAAAAGCAACATTTGCCATGTGTTTTGTGCTCTACTATTATTCCCACCAAGATGTAAGTCTAAAAAGGGCTACCTATTATTGTAGTGATGTATCTAAAAAAATCTCAAGTTGCCTGTAATAATCTCCATTATGTATAATGACCATTTTGATAATAGTCTTTAGAAGAGGTAATGGCCCCGCTGAATGGTTATTACCTGTCTCTTCATGCTGGAAGCAAGATGCAGAAGCCAAAGGGGACAGTGAAATGGTCCTTATAGCGCAGTCTGAAGGAATAAGAAATATTTAACAGAATGCAAGAAACAGACAAGCAAGCACCTTTGCTTGTAAAACTGTCTGCAATGGTGCAGTAAGCCAGTGTGAATTTTCTGAAATAACAAAGGTATAAAATAGTAATTAATAATAAGAGGCAAACGATCACTGTGAGAGCTATTTTAATTTTGAGAGTCACAAATGCTGTTAGAAAAGAAAAGATTACCTGAATGTTAAATATAGTTTAGTTCATTATGAAATGTTAAATATTGTTATAGTACAATTTTATACCATGCCATAGGAGCAATATCACTTTAGTCCAGAGAGGTCTCTGCACAAATCAAGGGTCAAAAGTGTTTATACCTTCCACGCAACTACTCCAAAAATGTCCCTATATACAAAAATATGGGGTTATAAAAGCAGCAAATAAGTCATGCCAGAGCTGTAAGGACTCAAACTGGCTTTTAAAACAGACAGAACTATCTTGTAAATGAAGCCTGAGCACAGACAATCCACTGCCACAAAAACATCAGGACATCAACAATTTATGTCACCTCTGCCCAGGCTAGATGATCAGCTATAGAAGTTTACTCTTAATTCATATCCATGAAAATAGTAAGTCCTTCCAAGCAGAGATTGCCTTTAAAATCTGCCCAGTGTTAAATAAAATGTGGCCCTGATTTTAGTTGTGACCTGTGGGATTTACCACAGAATAAAGATGCTTGTAACAAACAAATTTTGAATTATGAAATTATTAAATATTATTCTGGACTCATGCTTAGAAATACACCGGGATAGTATTTCACCCAATAAGATTGGGTTAAGAACATGGAGTTAAAAACAAAGATTCTGTCTTTGAAACTAAAGGAGACAATTAAGAGAATCTCAGTTTAACAAAAAGAAAGGTAAAGTCTTGGTTCAAAATGCAGGCCATCATGAATTCTGCATGGTTTATTCCATGTGGATTGAATAATACTGCTGAACCATGGTATTTCAGGAACACAATACAAGGATGTGTTTTATGTCTTCAGGTGTATCACATTTTTCCTAAAACTTACCCTGTTTTCATCCCTCAGAAGATCTTCATGAGCATTCAAAAAGAGAGATCTCAGCCAGATCTGTGATTATTTGAAATAAGAAATATTTGAATAAATGAATGCCTTTAGCATTTAGAGATTCCTTTTGTCAGCAGCCTTTTGGTTTCAGGGAAACCCAGAAGTCCCAGTAAGAAAGCTCACACACCATAAGCATTTTATTGTTTGCTTCTCCGGGCTGATCAGGAAAGCATGAAGGAATGCCAGCTGCACACACTCCTCTGGTGTCTTGTTGTACTTGTGCACTGAATGGGGACATTCCATCGCTCAAGAAAAAAGAATTACTAGAGCAGACCCGTAGGCACTGGCAATCCTGGATCCAGCTCTCTGTTCTGGATTGGCTCATATTGTGACCTCAAATGAAAAGTTTGGTCTGAAGGGATAGTGGTGATATCTCCTGCTTTGTTCTTCTCCACTATTATTGCATTAACTTGCTATCACTAACAAAAGAAAGGGCAAATTACAATCAAGATTTAATATATAACAGACATTTCATTTACTATTACAGACAATAGCATACAGTAGTTTCCTCCATTGTCTTCTCCCATTTTTACTCCTTTTCTGGTCTTAAATTGGATTCCAAAGGTCATCTCTCACTTTTAAAATAATTCCCCTCACTGCAGTTCTGCAAGGTACTCATCTTAGGTAGAGTATGTCTTCTTTCTTGCTACGTGCATGAAAGAACTTTTTCAGTCTTGTCTCTTTATTTGAGCAATTTGCCATTTGCCTGAGAAGTCCACAAACATTGAATGGACCTAAAAAAGTTATTCAGGACATCGTAAAGTGCTGATTAATTGAAAAGGTTTGAACTTACATATTCATCAAACACAGTTGAAACCCTGAGTCATGAGGGGGTATATGAGGGAATAACAATGATAAAAAGAAAAACAACAAAATAATAACTTATACCTTATAAGGCAGTCCAGAATAAGAAATTTGTTTAAAGACCACTTATTATATACCACACTTATTGTCAGAAAGAGGAAACAGCATGCACCAGCATAAGAAAAGAGGACTACCCTGATGTTTCTTCAATTCGCACTTGCTGGTCATTTAACTTGAATTTAATCATAGAGACTGTGCTACGGGTTCTCAGTAAGACACAAGAAAGAATGTCTAGGTAATGTCTGAAATCACTAATACTTAAGAACAGAGGTAACTACACACTTGTTGTACTTACAACACAAGAAAATGAAAACATGAAAAACCAGTTTGAAATTGTACAGCCTTGGACATAATTAATGCCAGTAAATAGAAAAATTAATCCCTGTTGCTAGCACCACAAGTCAAGAAAAAATTTTCTCACAGAAAAAAATTACAAGGAGATAAAGGGGGAAGATGCAATGTGGAAGAGCCCTAACTAGTTCCTGGTAGTCTGCATCTCATCTGGAAAGAGGTTTTCACAGAAATAAGAGACATTTTTTCAGGACAAAATACAAGACTATGTAGAACACAATTACAGAAAACTGCCTTTCACTTGCTTCCTTGTCACTACACTTTGTGTACTGCTTAGGCTTTTTCTAATTAAATTAGGCAATACGTGACTTACATATGAAAATTCAATTATATTTATCTTATGAATGATAGGGTTTAGCTTGTATCTAAATTTTCTTAAATTCTCTAAAATCTTTGCCTTCATATTAGCCTACAGCATTTATTTCTACTGGGCAATTAGGTATTTCCTGAAAAAAAAAAAAAAACTTATATCATTCATAAATATGACAATTATTTGTCTATAATTCAATTCTTCTTTTGATATTAATAATCAAACCATCTCAGATATCCCATCAAATGGAAGCATTCTCGTGGAGAATACAAAATCTTTACAAATGCCCTTTCAAACTTTCATCTAATCTGAAAGAAAAACAAATCTCTGATCATTTCAAAAAGATAAGGTTGTAAGAAAGCTCATAAATAAAAATAAATAAATAAATAGACAAATTACCTCTACATTATGGAAGGAAGAGTGAAAATGAAATTATTTTAAACTCCTTTTGGTGCACTGAAGCTGAAGACAGAAATGTTAAAAATTTTGCTTGGAAACGTTATTTACCAAATAGACTACACCCGATTCCTTTTTTTACTCTTTAATGACAATTTTTCTTTTAAAAGTAACAGACAAAAAAAGTAGTTTTATGTTAATTTTTCTTTTTTTTTTCCTTTTTTGAAATAGTTCTTTCCAGGAAAAGGAAGATGTTTCAACAACATCTCTTGCTCATACAGTTTCTGAGCCAACCTTCCCAAGTACTTTGTAGGCTCGGGTTCATATCCTTGCCACAGACCTTGTGGGACAGGTTGTACTTAGCTTCATGGTTCAGCCATTTGTAGCACTGGGATAGAAGTGCTCTGCTGTTTTGCAGATTTCTGAAGCCTGCAGGACTGCAGTGTCCCCTCTGCTAACAACAGCAGCCAGACACCTGCCACCTGCAAGGCACCCCAAGATGCTCAACGCTTCCTAGTTACCTATGCAGTACAGGAATTTCTCAGCCTGGTGTGCTAGAGAGGAAGCCAGCTCTGTACCTCTGTGTCTGGAAGGGAAAATGGGGCACAGTAAGGCTGGGTGACCACACATGCTGCCCCATATGATCTACGTAGCGCAGGTTCACCTTTCTTGCTCTGCTGGCTTCACCCAATGGACCATTACCTGCACCAGAGCCAAGACAAAATTAGGAGGCAGCATCTCAATGCTTGGAGAACTCTGGGCTTTTCACAGTCTGTATTTTTCACAGCTGAAAACAACAGATTAATATCAGTCAGCAGAGAGCTGAACGTTCCAGAAATACATTTGTTTCAAACACTTAGTGTATGAGTCATACACAAGCTGACAGGACGGCCTGCTCCAAGATCTGTCCCTCCACTCTTGCCACTGCTTGCTATTTACATATTTTCCCATTTATGGAACCATTCTGTTAACCGTCTTTGAGGTACATTCATGACGAACAAATATCAAAACCACATAATCACGGAATGGTTGAGATTGGAATTGATCTCAGGATGTCAGCTGGATCACCACCTTGCTCAAGCAAGACTGCTTGGTCTTGGATATTTTTGTCCATGGTTAATTGCCCAGAACTATGTCCAGAGGACTTTTGAATAACTTCAAATAAATGGGTATAAAAATACATAGACTTTAGTACAAATTTGTAGAACATTGGGGTTCTGAAGGACACAGGAAGGAATAAAATTATTTCTTTTATATGGCTATAACACCATATGTGTCTGTGCATGGAAAAGGTACCAATGAATTGTAAAAAATGTAAGGTTCCTAAGCAGTTAATGAAGCAATCACACTACCTTCTCTGGAAAACTTAAAACCAGCTAAGAGAATGGTGTGACCTCTGTCAGTTTCACCTAGAACAGAGGACACGTGGCACTCAGAAAAGAATCAGGCTCCTAGTTGAAGAAGAACAGTAAAGAAAAGGAGGCAAAACAGTAAATTATTAATTAGCACACAGAATAGCCCTTCTCAGCCTAGATAGATATATTTGAACATATTTTATGCCAGATTTATCCATTTCAGATTACAATAAAAATAAAAATTTTTTAAATGTAATCATAATTCCTTGTAATTCATATAAATTCTAAATTATATCCGAAGTACGTAATGAGTAGAAGAAATACACGTTGATAAAGTCAGAGATTATAGTGTAGAGTCACCCTTGATTCTTACAAATAAGTGTCAAAAGTTTATTCTGTGAAAAGGGCATTAGCTGTTCTCTCAATTGGTCAAATACATTCATTTCAGACCTTGATAAAAAGGTTTTAAACTCCTACTGAAATGAGAAAACAAGTAATAACAAAAAAATTACAAAATGGTAGTTCTGTGTTCCATAATATAATTCTTATTTTCCCTTTCCTTTTCTCGCTCTTTTTAAACCCCACATCATATAAGCTTTTTAATTCAGTCTGATCAATATAATACATGAGCTTGTCTTTTGTCTACTTTTTTGGCAGCAACAAAGAATCACTGTAATGAAATAATTTCTGGCTGGCATGCTGCCCAGGAAACTTGTGGAACCATTGTGACTGGTTTACGTTCATTCCTCACAACAGCCATTTGAGTACAAAGCTCTGGGATGATAATTTATTTCTCCTGCAGTTTTATGATATTTCAATGGCCTGAAATATCCTACTTGATGGCTACTTGCATCATTATGGGTCTGCCATAAATGATGCAAATTGCCATAAAACATGAGGAAAGCTCTACATCACATCTTTATCTAGATTTGTCACTGATGACATTTGGGTTTGTTCAGGGTAATTCTATTCATTTAGTTGCAGAAAAACACCCTTCTCTTACCAGGCACTTCTAGACAAGACATTTGGGGTTTCTGCTGCCTATTAAATGGGACAAAGAAACAGAATTTTTTTCCAGTGCACGGAGCACCAGCTCAGGAGTAAAAAAAACCCACATGGATTCTGATGTTGCATTCTACCAGCTAAAGAGGACTACCTACAGTTTTTTGGGGCTTTTTTCCCTTGCTGTGGAACCCCCATTACAGCCACATTAACAACCCTAATCCCTAATCCCCTGTTACTTCTACTATACCTTTAGGAAAGGGACTTGCCCCTGCCTAAATCTTGCTACAGAAGATTGTCTGTCTCATTTACTGCCTAATTGTCAGAATTTGAAATATCAAGCATATGAGAAGCTTTGAAGGAAAATACAGAAAAGTTGTAAACAGTAACTGCATTTCTGTTTGGTGATATGCTGTCTGTGAGAAAAGACAGTCTGTCCCACGGATGTAGGGGCTTGCCTGTCTTTCCAGCTGTCACATTTATGGAGGGCAAAGTTTATGCACATTTTTGTTTTCATGAAACTCTGTTAATAATTATTTTCATCCTCACAATAACTAACTCTGTTAGTTGTTTTGGCTAAGTGTACCCAATCTCTGATCTCGTGTTCAGATTTAAGGCAACAGTTGGTCCAATATGAATGCAGTTACCTGAGAGCATCCCCAGTAAAACTGAGAGCAAAACTGGAACGTGGGTAACTAGTACAGCACCAGTAACATAAGCAGCCCTCACAAGGAGAAATACTAATTAGCAAATAGCACAAATATTTTGACTTACAACAGGAAAGGTACACAACCTTGTGTTGATGCTTTCATCTAAACTGAATACTATCCATACCAGTACAGCTCTGGTATTCTGAGCTACACACACTGGTGTGAACCTGCAGTAACTTCCTTGAAATCAACAGAATAGTCCAGGGTTTATGACAGTACAGAAGAGATAAGGATCTGTCCCAATATTTTGGCAGAAGCTCTAAATATCTCCTCTGAAACCATGTCTGACATCAAAAACAAATCTCAGGAAAAGATACAAAATTGAAAGCTTGTTCCAATTCTCAAGTGTATGTAGCTGTTTTAGGGCGTCCAGATAATTTACTAGCTTTCTTATTTTATCTTCAGACATAAAAATAGTTTGGGCACATTTACAAGATTAATTTACTGCAGTTTAACATCATTCTCAAAACTGCCTGTAAACTGTCTGCAGTCTGAAAAACTTTGCCAGTTCAGTTATGATGGTGGAATTAAAGTAGTATCCAATTAAACAGTGATTTAATAAAGGAAAGGTACTGAGCTAATAATGATTGTCAGAGAGTAAGTCTATCTAGATATCTTATCAGTGATTCTCTCTGTTCTTTGCCTGATAATACCCTACTGTGGGATTGCAGTAGACCACCTTAGCATATTTCTTCTTCACTTTTCATAATGTTGTTGACATCCCACTGAGGAGTAGTGATGTTCAGTTCTGTAAGCTGCTGACTAATTTGCCAAAACATCTAATTTTGTGCATCATCATCCCTACTCATTGTACTGATTTGAGCTGTATTTTGTTAAAATCCCTGACTGTTAAACCAATGTTAGCTTCAGTTTTGCATCACAGTGAACACAACAGATATGTTGTTTACAAAGAAGTATTATGCTTGCCTTTAAGCCTGCAGGCCAAGTCACCATGATACATAGTAATAGTAGCAGAATAAGCAGAAAAAACATGATCCACCACCAGGCTGACAGAGAGAATCAGAGACCTCCTTTTTCCCAACAGAAAACTCTTTCAATAATCCTAAAAGAACAAAAATCAGTAGTTGTGTCTTGGCATCTCGTGTATACAAATCCACTGGCACATACATAGGTTGTAAAATGCTGATTACAGATTGGTAATCATTCATTATGTTTGACCTCCTTGAACATCAGCTGTACTGAATTAATTCTGTTTAGTAAGTAATTACCAGGAAGAAACACTGTGTTTTCAATCCTTCTTCCTACAAGTATCAGATGACGCACTCAGAAAGCATTTCAGTGAGGGAAACCAGGTGAACTGCTGAAAGCAGGGGCCCTCACTTTATTATTGTGAACACCGAATAACGTAAATGTAGCAGTGAGTGGGAGTCCTCGCTTTTCTTAAATATTCTGGGACAAACATAGTCAGAACCAAGGGAGACAGACACAATTCCGTCTTGCTCTCCAAATGTTTTATTTCAAAATACCTTTAGCACTGACAGTAATATTCAAGGAAATGTAGCGAAGGAAATATTTTTATCAGTGGCAGTAATAGAAATATAAACAAGAAAGTGCTGAAATGTTGTCCTACACTGTAGCTCCGAGATATATGCTAATTTCATTTATGTATCCTGTTTCTATTTCATAGCTTCTTCAGGGGAGAACTGCCCACAAAGCAGCCTTGTGAAATTAGGAAAACGCTCCAGTCAACGTCAGCCCTTCTGAAGGCTTAGCAAGGATACCCAGGGTAGAGACTCATACTCAGAAAGTGTAAAAATTTCCCCTTTGGAGCATGAACTTTGTCCATGGGACAAACTGAAAAAACAACAACATATCATTATCAGAGCGACTTCTAAAATTAAAAGTGCTGTGATATCTTCCTTGAGAAAATTGAAAGGAAATGCACAGGAATGCTCTAAAACGGATCTCTAAAGATCCCAAATTCAAGCTAGAAATGTGCCTTTGGGATCCAACTTGAGTGAGAACTCCTGGGGACAGAAAGTCATGTCCCAGTAGTGTAAAGAGGGAACCTGACGCAGTGTGGAACTAGAAGTGAAGTCATCAAACAGGAGCTGTGAAACAGAATCCGATTTATAGCTAAGGTACAAATAAGTTATAGATTATTTCTGGCTTCTCTGGAGGAAGTTTCCATAAGGGTGGTGTGGTAGATCATCTCTGACTTGCCCAGAGCAAAATGGATTTGCCTAACACTGAAGAACTACGCGTGAGGGCAAGGTGGTAAAAATGCAATAGCAATGTATACATTCTTCTTTCTCTATGTGCCATAACTATTCAGACATGAATATTTCAAATGAGCGGAATATGATTTACCAGTTTCTGCAGTGGGTTGCTTCTACAAACATTGTAGATGGTCCATCAGCAAGACAAAACTACTCTTTATAATAGTCAGATAACAAAACAAAAAAATTAAAAGATAACATTCACAGGCATTAGAAACAAGCTACATCCATCCAGAGTAAAGAATACATACTGTTTATGTATTGCTGCCAAAGAACTTTTTTACTGCTGTTCAGAAGAGCAGTGGTGCAATCAAACAATATGAAATATATTTCAAGGACCCAGGCATCACTTGTTTTCATGTTTTCTGATTGCTGTGACCTCTAAAGAAAATCATAGAATTACGGAATCATAGAAGGCTTGGGTTGATGAGGAACCTAGAGGCCAGCTGGCTCCAACCCCTTTGCCATGGGTAGGGACATCTTTCAGCAGATCTTTTTGCTCAAAGCACCATCCAACCTGGCCCTGAGCCCTTTCAGGGATGGGACATACACAGCTTTCTCTGGGCAACCTGTTCCAGTACCTCACCCTTACACTGAAGAAGTTTTTCCTTAGCTGTTCTCTAAACCTACTCACTTTCAATTTGAACTCATTCCCTTCTGTCCTGTCACTGCAATAACGTCTCTACCAATTTTTCCTGCAGACTCCCTTCAGGTAATGGAAGGCTTCAACTAGGTCACCCCGAAGCCTAATCAGAATAATTGTGTTCTTAAAAATCAGGCAAATCTAGGATATTTGTTGGAGATAAAGTAAGATACTAACATCAAATCCCAAAATTACTAGTGTGTCTGATCTGCTTACAAGTAAGTGCTCTGTGAAAACATCTGTCTATATTTTGCATCACACCAATTACATTATTTCTGATTAACAAGCAATAAATAATTATAAAGCTATAAATCATCACATTAACAACTGTAATAGTAATTCTAGGACTGAATTAATATCTTTTTCGTAAATTACTGCCTCTTTCTTCAATTCTTTTCCCAGAATAAATGAAAAGCATTCTGAACTCAGGGAAGACCTACAAGAAGTGGGCTAAAAGGTACTTGAAAGTAAGGCCTAGAGAGCTGCGCCAAGGAAAAAACCTTTTCTGATGCTTGTTGTTTCTTTGGTTTTCTTTAGCTGACTGAAGACGAGACAGCCAGGAAGACTAAAAGACTTATGAGAGTGGGGAAATTGTCAGTGCACGTCAGGGGGAGGGGTGTGCGTGCGTGCGTGTGTGTGTTTGTAGTAATCGAGGCTCCATTCCAGTCAGCAGAAACTGAATTCAACCTAAACTTAGAGTATCAGATGACCGTCATAATGATTCCTGCTGCCACTCTGCTCTCCATGGCAAAGCATGCAAAGGATCTGCGTCCGAGCTGAAATTAGCCCTATCCTGATGTTCCTCTCTAAATGTTTCCCCGTTATCTCCCTCTTGTCTTGATAGCTAATATAGTTCCTACAGCTGCTATATCATATTAGGTCAGAGCAATGAAAACGAATGCCATTTTCTTGATGGCTTATGCAGAATTGTTGTAATTTGAATCAAGTCTCACTAGCCTCTTTCTTTCTCTCCTATTCTTTCTGCCCCTCATACTGAATATATTGGGGTCCTGGCGAGCTGCCATTCTACTGCACATTAGAAATGGTGGAGTTTTCCTCTATCTGATTCTCTAAAATGAGTTCACGAAAAGGTGCAGACCCAGCACATTTGTGGTTTTTCCTATAAATTACTTTAACACTGTGTCCAATCATATATATAATTTCAGATTTTCAATTTCAACTCGCTGCTGTGTCAGCACAGACTCCACTGATATGTCTAACGTATTTAGCTTAAAATGAAACGGATGGCATTTCATTACCAGGAAGATAATATTTTTGAATATGTTTGCTGCATGGCAGGATCCATCATTATTCTGCCATTTTATGTTCGGAGTGTGTAATAGCTTTTTAACGCTTTGATGTATTTTATTTATATATGTAATATTTTTCTAATATCATGGGGTGGTTTAACTCATTGAACACATTATACAGTCTTAATTGAATGCTTTTAAATATTAGTTAGGGAGGAAAAGCTTAACAAATTGCCAATATTTTGTTTGAAATTTAATAGACAGTAGTTGAAACACCAAAAAACCCATCTCATTCTCACTCCTTCACATTGCTCCTCAGCTCCCTCTGACACTCAAAACACTTTGAAAGGAAAAAAAGGGGAAAGAAAATCCCACAGTCCCCTGAGACACTCAAGCTGTCAGCACGAAGGTAAGTAATGCAGGAAAACTTGAACGTGCCCAACTGTGAATGACAGAAGCCCTCTTATTGGAAGAAGCTTCTGACAGGCCTGAAATCCTTAATACCTGGTTTCTCAGTCCTTTGACCAAAGTCATGGAATTTTAAAACTACTAAGAATTTCTTCAAAGTTGGTTGCAGTGGGTTTGGGGTTTTTTTTGCTTGCAAGGAGAAGATGCTACTTATGTACATTAGCATAATACCACAGCTTAAATCCGCCCCAAGGGAACAGGTAAGTATTAAAGGGCATTTCTTGATATTAGCAGCAAATGTTAAACTGAGCGATGATAACAGCTCCTTGCACTGGATTACTCTGGTATGTGTGCTTGGGATTTCCCTGACCTTGCAATTGGCCTCATTGGAGTTCATGACTTTTACATGGATCCTCCTCTCAAGCCTGTCACAGGCCGACTGGATGCCATCCCTTTCCCCCAGCATGCTGACCACACCACACAGCCTGGTGTTGTTGGCACAGCTGCTGAGGGTGCACTCCATCCCACTGTCCCTGTCACAAACAAAGCTGTTAAACAGCACCGGTTCCAATACCAGCCCCTGAGGACACCACTCGTCTCTGCTCTCCACTTGGACATTGAGCCATTGACCACAACTCTTTGAGTGTGACCATCCAGCCAATTCCTTATCCAGCAAGTGGTCCACATGTCAAATCCATGTTTCTCCAGTTTAGAGGTAAAGTTGTGTGGGAAATTGTAAAATGCTTTGCATCAATCCAAGTAAATGGTCTCAATTGTTTTTCCTTATCCACCAACACTGTAATCTCACCACAGAGGGCCAACATGTTTGTCAGGCACAATTTGCTCTTAGTGAAGCCATGTTCACGGTCAACGAGCACCTCCTTATTTTTCATGTGCCTAAGCATAATTTCCAGGAGGATATTCTTCATGATCTTGCTGGGCACAGAAGTGAGACTGACCAGCCTGCGGGTCCTAAGGCTCTTTTTTCCTTTTTTGAAAATGGGGGTTACCCTACCCCGTTTTCCAGTCAGTGTGAACTTCTTCAGAAAGGTAATGTTAGATTAAGTATGACCCTCTACTTCCAATTTTTGCATTATCATGTTCCTTTTGCTTTTAAAAGAAGCTGTAGTGACTCATTTTTCCAACAGTTCCATTTGTTCACAGGAAAGTCTCCTTCCTGAAATGGCCAGCTTAGTATTGCAGAAAACATAATTTTCTCTAAGGTATTTCAGGTGCACTTTTCAGAGAGGAGGAAATCCATTGCTGTCCTTCTTTGAGCAGGGGAAAGGTGCAAATAAGTCAAAGTCAACCTTTACTTAAACTTCACAGGATTTTTTGTTTCTCAGAAGTACCAAGTGTCTTTTAGTCCTTTTGAAAACAACGGTGTGTTTCTGAAAATCAGGTTATTCCTTTGGATATCTAAATATGGAGCTAGGGATCTGTCTCTGCATTTTGTAACCAAAAGCCCTAGTCATCAGGGGTAGTTAGGTAACTAAGTTATGTTGAAAAGTGAAAGCATTTGAGAGCCAGATATTTTGCAAGGTCTGATTTTGGCTATGAGATGGTTAGGAGCAGACACCAGGAGACAGAATTTAATTTCATCTTATTTTACTGCTTGCTATGACAGGCAGAATAACAAATTTGTACTTAGGAAAAGTGGCATTTTAATATGGACTAACTGATGTTAAATAATTAGCAGAACCACTTAATATGGGGGCTAAAAAGAAAAGGAATTTAAAAATGCATAATTTATAACTCCCAAAAAGAAAAGGCTGAAAATTATAGTAACACATTGGTTTGTTGGTCCAGTGGGAATTTGTACTGAAAAATGAGAATCTCAAAGGAGCTTTATGCTTCTCAGCAAAAGTTATTGGAAAATAAAACACATTGTAGGTAAGTCCCTTTTATTTATTGTTAGGGTTTAATTTCTTCTTTTAAGTTTTTCCCAGTGTGACAGACCACAACAATAATTCATATCTAAAATACAGCAGATAACTTCATAAGAGCTCCTTCTCATATCTTCCCAAACAGTTGGATTACCAAGATAATAGGTGAAACCCTTTCTTCACCAATCACAACATGCTTTCCCTTACTCTTTTATGCCGACTACTTCATCATCCAGTACAACTTTGTCAAACAGATTCCTGAAGGATATTGTCAATACACAGGTCTTCACACGTGTACTAGCAAGCAGATCCAGAGAAGTTAGTGTGAAAACACACACACTATTCAAATGTATACATTTTGCTAATTATTATTTCAGAATGCCCTGCTGATGGTGCTTTGCAATTATGTTGTGTCTGAAGATCACACACCAGCTGCAATGACAATGTTAGTGCCAAAACATTACAGCAGAAGTTTCCAGGTTTGCCAGGTTAGCATACATTAGTCATAGAACCATAGAGTCATAAAATCATAGAATGTTGGAAAAGACCTCTGTGATCATCATATTGAACCATTAACCCAGCACTGCCAAGCCCACCACTTAACCATGTCCCCAAGTGCCATACCTACTGGTCTTCTAAGTACCTCCAGGGACTGTAACTCTACCACTTCCCTGGGCAGACTGTTAGAGTGCTTGGCAAACTTTTTGGTGAATAACTTTTCCTTAATATCTAATCTAAACCTCTCCTGGCACAACTTGAGACTGTTTCCACAAGTGTTATCACTTGTTATGTGGGAGACTGACCACCACCTCACTACAACTTCTTTCAGGTAATTCTAGGGAGTACTAAGGTTAGCCTCACTACTGAGCCTGCTTTTCTCCAGAGTTAAATACCCACATCTTCCTCAGCTGCTCCTCATAAGACTTGCACTCTAGAACTTTCACCATCTCCTTTGCCCGTTTCTGGACATGCTCCAGCATCTAAATGTCTGTCCTGTTGTGAGGCCCAAAACTGGACATGGGGTTTGAGGTATGGCCTCACCAGTGCCGAGTACAGGGGCATAATCCCTTCCCCAGTCCTGCTGGCCACACTATTGCTGATATTAGCCAGGATGTCATTTGCCTTCTAGGCCACCTGGGAACACTGCTGGCTCATGTTCATCTCTCTGGGAAACACCTCAGATCCTTATCAGCTGGGCAACTTTCCAGCCACTCTTCCCCAAGCCTAGCATTGCATGGAGTTTTTGCAAGCAATGGGGACCAAGTCAAAGCCTCTTGTACAGTTCAGATCTGAAAGACAACAAGTGGCTGATTCTCTATTCATGATCAATTCTGCTTAGTAAATTTGAATGGTAATTCAAATATTTCAAAGGACAAGGTGTTAATTTCAAAATCACTGAGTAGTTGAATTTGATTGCAGTTGTGGGGGTTTTTTAATACCTGGTGTGCATTTTCCCAAAAAAATCAAGCTGTCAGATCTTTGACTTGTACCTCAGTTTCTCCATTGCGAGCTAATAGTAAAATTGTTAACTCACTGGAATTGTGAGTCACACAAACTCAAAGATAAGTTAACTTGGCACCCTTCAAGTCAATTAACCCCACAGCACATCCATCTCCAAACATTACGCAATGGCTCATTGAACTAACTCAGCGCTGAAAGTGGATGTATTCAACTACATGTATCTTTGTTTATAAGCTACCCTCAATTAGAAGCTGCTCTCCTTTAGTAACTGTACCATTACCCTGCAAGCCTCCAGGGAAACTAATTAAACTTAATAGACACTGCACTCCTTTTAAAGCTGTAGAGAAAAATAATTGAATATCGTAGGAACTCTGGACTTGAAATAAAGATATATATGGCAAACACAAGTCAATCCCCAACCCTCCCCCAATTAACTCCAAAGTAATTTTAACCCTTCCAATAGGATGTTGCTCCAGGTACATTTAATCTATATTAATGCTGGAAGAAATGCAAATGCCAGTCCCAGAAATCTATTGCAAAATATCTGACATTTCTGTCATTCTTTAAATTGGAACATCATATAAAAGGAAAATTTTAAGCTGACTCATGGAAAGGCAATATGCTAATCCAGCAATAAAATATGGCCACCTTTATTTACTTTTAATATTTTGTTGAGCATGTAGTTTGTTCCACATTCTGAAAGNAGGGCAAGGGCAAGGGCAAGGATGGTTGGAAGGGTCCTATAATGATGATGTAAACCAACTATAGTCATACAGCTATCTTAGAGAAAAAATCAAGCCCCATCTAAAGCGAGATGAATACACTTGTGGATTAGTGGTTCTAGTTTTGCACCCGTGCAGAACTGCAAGTGTGGCAGAGGTCTCTCATCTCTCTGATACTTCTAGTTGACCATCCTGAGTCTTGGTGAAACTGGACTCTGAAGAGTCCAGGAGTTCAGAAAGTGTAAAACCTTCTAATTCTCAAGTAATTCAGGCCCTGTGCTAAGGAATACCTTGCAAATGGTGTCATCTAAAAAATAAAAGAAAAAATAACAAAAGCATGCATGCAACAAACACATATATTTAGATTTCCATATACTTTACTCAGCAAGTATCAGGTTATTAGATCTTTGATTCTAAGGGCAGCTGAACAGCCGCAATTTTCACCTAAATTTAACAAAAACTGCAGCACTTTTGTCCTTCTCTATACTGTCTCATAAAATCTAATCTCTAATGACATATCATATAATCCACAACTACCCTGACTAGAGTAGGAAGACATAGAAATAAAGTAACATTCTAATCAAAAGTTCTAAATGAGGATAAATTAAGTTTTCCCCCGAGCCAAGGACTATGTTTCTTTCATTTGATATTTTGTTTTTCTGACTTCTTAAATCAGAAGATATGCAGGAATCTATGCTCTAACTTTCAAATAGTCAGCTGGTGATGTTGCAAAGCATAATATGATGGAAATAATGCAGCTTCTTTCTCTGTTTAATTCTGAGCTGTCCACAGCTGTGTGTTTAAGTGCAAACTGTCTTGCCATTCCCCTTTAGTTTCACATATCAGGTCACACCAGAGCAAAAAAAAAGAAAAAAATCACACAAAATTTGGTTTATGTATTTTGAATTGATGCGTCTTTTCTTAGTTTCAGTGCTTATGACAGTGACCTGGAAATTTGGACTTTCAAATCCTTTCACAGAAAGTCATCTTCCCATCCAGTTTCTCAGTTTTATTTGTACTTACATACTAAACTATCCATTTAGTTTAAAAAAAAAAGTTATTAAACATAAGAGTTATTATATTCCACTCTGCAAAGAAGTTATACATAGATGTTTAGTGTTGGCATCAACCCTTTGCATAAATCTTAACACAACACTTGAAACTTTGTGGTCCTTCATGACATGCTAACCAGCTATCACCCACGCTGACAAGAAACACCTTCCTGGAAAGGAAAATGCAGATTTGTTAAGAAGTATGTGCTTCCAAGTGCCACTTCTGAAAGGCTGAACCAGAAAAGAGGAGTAATTCAAGGAGACCAAAACACGGAATAGGACAACTACAAGTATTGCATTTAAAAAACGTAGATCCAAATAATAACATAGGAACCAGGACCATATCAAGATGCCCATTTTGTACTTCTCAAGCTACTGAACTGAGCACAGTGCTGGAGCCCTTTGGCCAGTTTCATCAAAATAAGTTTAAGCAATCAAAGTGTTTGCATCAATCTGCCTATACATTAGCTTGCCAAGGAGCAAGTAGTGCAGTAACATATTCTCCTCATCTTTTTTCATGAAGCTGCTCCCAACCACTTGTTGTTTTCACAAAACTTTGCAGTCTGGGATGAACTGAACTAATTCAAGTCTTCCAAATTTCATAGCATAGGATAAGACTGATTATCCATGACTGAAAGAGTTCCCATTGACCATGCTCTAAGCCATTTCCCTTTCCGATAACTTTGAAAACAAACTTATTAGTCTTACCAAATGTACACTCTGATCACTGACTTGAACGATAAAAAGCAGACAAAAATAAACCAGAAAAAATTTCCCACATTTCTAAGAGTATCTTAATTTTTCAGTGGACTTTCAAAAATTGAATGAAATTAGGCATAAACTCTACACAAGGTTTTAGGCTTACAGCTGAATACTTCTTTATTATACTTTAACCCATAGATGAGATACTGGTATCCAAACCATTGAACATTCTGCTAGTCTGATGCCAAGAAATAACTGGCTAAACCTAAGTCTACCAGCTACCACCCTGAAACAAACTTTCAGGAAGAGCTTCAGCTGTTGAACAAACTCTGATAAACAACTAAAGGCCATCCCAAATTTCCATGTTTTCAAGTCTAAGTGAAAAACACATTTTATCTGCCTTTTTACACATAAGTGTAAAGCTGAATGCATTTTAACAAAACAAATGAACAAACAAAATTACACTGCCCTCACAGTTCTTATCCTAGAGGAAGAGAGACTAAAGAGAAAGAACTGGTCTCTAAAATTCCGCTGTTAAATCAAATTATGTAGTATAGGCTGAAATATTTCCACAATGAAACATGGGGTTTGGAGAATAAAAAGTAACTATGTCCATAACATCTTTATTTGACATTTATTCATTAATATAAAGATGGGATATACTCCAAGGGCACTCTGAGACATGGAGGCCTGAATCCAACTCATAAAAAGATGGCTTTACCCTTCTAAAACTGTACCAAGAAACCTGAAAAGGTGAATCTTCCAGATTTAAGGTCTCTTTATATTGTACTGATACTAAGATAACTCCTTTGGCAAATGTGTGAAACTCCTAACTCTTTTAACTAAGAGGAATTAACTAGGTCACAATCCATTAAACCATGAATAAGTCTGAACAAGTACCTTTAAAACAAACCCTTGAGCGTTTTCTTTATGATGAGCCATAAAAGCAGTGCATGATATTTTTATCACTGTTTTATAAGAGACAAAGTTCAGGTCCCTCATGAGAAATTACTGTATTGTTGCAAAGTTCATAATTTAGTCATTCATGCATTTGCTAAAAAATTGTACATTTTTAAACTGTTTTTATCCTGAATTGTATGTCTGGAAGTCACTAAATTTGAAATTATCTCAGCCAGTGACACTTTTTGTCCTGACTTATTCATCCCAGCTATTACAAAAGGTGGAACCATCACCTCTCCTGCTTGAATGCACTGCTGGATCTGCTTAAGTAGTGCCAGGTATACCCTGACTCCAGAGCACATTGCTGTGCACCTGTGTAGCAATATATCAACAAGAAGTGTTTATTTTCTTTGACATCACGACAAGGTCTTGATGCCTTGTTGTCAACCCCTTGTATTATTCCGCAGCACACACTGGTGTTCTTTTAGACTATATTGGGGACAATATTCAATTTATCATAAACTGGGTCCATATCATGCTATTCTCATGAAATACATTCTCTTTCCCTCTACGGTTGGCTAAAATGTTGTGTTTGCTCCTCATGCTCTCAGATAACACAATATGAATACACAAATTCATTACTTCCTTGTTTGACAATCACAGCTGAAACAGCAGCAGTCTTGAAAAGCTCTGCCTGATTGAAAACACGACAGCTACATGCTAAGCAGAATCACTGGACTTGGGTTACTTGGAGACCTCAGACTAAAAGAAATAAAAATCTTTCTCTACATGACAGCACAAACTTGGAGTTCTATTCATAATTTTAAGTTTACCATTCCATAAGCCCCAGGCTACTTTCAGAGCTGTTTTTTCACCCTCAATCAAAATTTTCCACAGCTGTAATGTATTAAGGATAACAAAAACAGAGTTACAAAGATAGGGGTGCTGACAGCTCTGTAAGAATGACTCCAGCACTGCTATGTTCAGAAAACACAAAATCACCATACTTCCCCACAGTGAGGAACAGTCATAATGGGAACTTAATTCATAACCCTGTGTCTTCCTCTCCAGCAAATTTATTCTTGAAAGTGCTCATATCCTATCTGTAACTTGGTCTTCTCTCCATGACAAGAAGCAGAATTAAATGTCTCCTCTAACACTACCACTTACACCTAACTTTCCGGACAGTTAACCAGGAGATCTCACTCAGAACTCTGATACATGACATATACACAGAGAATAAAAAGCATTGTCAGAAGAAGGCTTCAGTCAAAGCTTATGACAAACAGTCATATGAAGCACAAGGGAGAGCTGCCCATAATGTTTCAAGATTAATTAATGGTGTAAGGCAACAGAGAGCAGGCCCTTATATGGGTCATTGTAGCAGCAGGGAGAACCAGGCTGTCAAAGCAACTTGACGGAATGGTCAGCCACCATGAAGAAATGGAATAAATGCAGATAGATTGTCTTGAGGTTTTGTGTTATGCTTGCTGCATATTTTCAAAAGTTAGGAAGTTTTGTGGAAAAACACATTCACAGAAAGGATTCTCCAGTGCTGCAAAAGCTGTGTTAAGCATTCAGTCAAAGTGATGTTGAATCACAGACAGAAATATTACTGCTTAATGGTTTTATTGATATCCCTGCTTCTGTGCCCTTACTGTGGTTATGCAAAAGAAAGCAGGAGGCATATGGTTTGTAAGTGAAATTAATTGATTTCACTTCTATAGATTTAGCTAGTGTTTACCATCAACTTGGTGCTTCTGCACCAAGGCAGTTATGACTGACTTGACCTCATTGGGAAGTTTTTCTGCATTTGAAGGAGTTTTCCGCTATCAACTTGCATATGCTTGCCAGAAATTCATGATAAGATTGTGATAGATGTAGTGTTGAAATTGAAAGCCATGTAAAGCTAGATAAATGAGAAATTTTATTTAGAGTTAATAACCTGTGGTAGCACTGTATAATTGTACTTTTTCCTCCAGAGTAAATCTGTCCAAAAACAAATGAAAGAAAAAAAAAGACAAAACAACTAAAACCTCTTTCAAAAAACTTTCTCTTTCTGGACAGTATCAATTTCTTGAAGCATAGTCATACCATGATCTGTCACAAAAAACTGCTGGATAGGGTTTAGCACAATCAGCCCATTTCTTACTGCAGAACCCTGCAGTCATGTACATTGCCACAAACATCCTGTTACATTGATTGGTCATTAGCAATTACATGTGAAATAACCTTCTTGTCACATTCCTATGTAGCAATAATGCCACTTAGTTGGCTCTGGTGTTCATCCACTAAGGAAATTCCTTGTAAATCATGTATGATAATGATTCTCAGCTTACCTGTGTTGACTTTGCTGTTTTTCTTCAGGTGCACATAGGTTTGCTAGAATGTTATCCCCAGTTATCCCCAGTCTGATGAGGAAATTGAACAACTTAGTCATGTCCTACACAGCCTATTAAGAACTAAAACAAGGCACAGTATCTGGCTGAAACTTACTTTCTTCATCATTCTCTAACCACACCAGATGCTTTTTACTGTATCATTTAGGAAGTCTTTTTCAGAAAAAGATCCTTACTGACCTCTAACAGGCTGTCATCTTCTTTTTCTCTATAAGCAATCAAGCAACTGTAACAATAGTCATTTTCAGAGCAGTGAGAACCTGGGCAAAATGCACCGTGTATGAGAGAGAGATGAAAACATTGACAGCAATAAATTCACAACCTTGACATTTTTTGCCTTTGCTCCATTTGAACATTTTCCAGCAGGAAAGATGTCATTGGGGCTATCCCTGTACAAGACACTCTTTCTTTAACTCACAAAAGTTTTCTGAATTTTTTACACCACTGTGTATGAAAACTCAACCATGGAGAAAAACAGAAGGCAAGGCAAGAGAGAAAGAGAGAGAAAGAGAGAGAAAAAGAGAGAAAGAGAGAGAGAAAGGGAGAAAGAGAGAGAAGGAGAGGGAGAAGGGGAGAAAGGGGGAAGGAAAGAGGGAAAGAGAGTGAGAAAAAGAGAGAGAGAGAAAGAAGGAAAGAAATTAAAGGAAAGGAGGAAAGGCAGGAAGGCGAGGCGAGGCGAGGCGAGGCGAGGCAAGGGCAGGCAAGGGCAGGCAAGGGAAGGGAAAGCAAGGGAAGGCAAGGGAAGGGCAGGCAAGGG
>VZRQ01005624.1:380799-421666 GCA_013397975.1 Machaerirhynchus nigripectus
AAAAATCCAGACCAAATATGACAAAAGTGTAAAAAATCACAGTCCTACCAGGAAATACATCAAAGAAAGACTTAAACATATATTTTTCCACTAAAACAGGAATACAGAAAATGAGATCTCCACTGTCAGTGATTTTCTTTTCAGCTGATTCTGTCTGGGGCTGGCGTCTATAGGATGCCATATTATGACTGCTTAATTGTAGCGTGGAGTACAGGAAATTGCTGCTATTTTTTAGAACTCGTACAATTCTTTGACAGCTTAATACTCTTACATGCTTTACTTCCACCTAGTTGGATGTATACTGGTGATAATAGGAAGACAAAGCCACACTGCTTAGCGGAGAGACAAGCAGGAAGAGTGAACAGTGGAATAACACCCTTAAAAATGGCACTTAGGAACAACTGCCATAAACATGCTCCTGGATTTCTTATGGATCATCAGCAGTTTCACAAGGACTGCTGGCAGGACCTGTGCACTATTGTTTAAATGAAGGAGGTTGTTCTCAAGATTCTGGCAGTCCAATACCCTTTAATTTATTTTAAAAGCATGATGAGTATTCAATATAGGCTATGGGCTTTATTTTCTTCCTGCGAACACATAAAAAGAAATAAACCTGTTTCTGAGTTTAGCTTTAAAAATCGTTTTTAAAAATTTTAAAAGCTAAAAATCATCCTGGATTGCATAGTGACATCTTGTGGTGCAAGGAGAGCACAGCTGAGTGAGAGTTCAGAATTGCGATTATTATCAGCATAGCCCCAAAATGCATAATAGCACTTTGTGTTTGGCTTCTGATTTTCTCAACAGACGACTGTTGCTGGATTATCATCACACCCTGTTCATTATGCCACCTAAAATGTTTTTTCTGAGCAGGGTATTAACTCATAATTAATCATCTCTCATTAATGTAAATTTATCCATGCAGGCATATTTAATCAGAGTTCTTTCATTTTTCATAATATTTTAATAACAGAGCACCAAAAGAGTCTTTCAAGATATAAAGTTATATGAATAGTGTTTATAATCTGAGTCTATTCAAGGGGTTGCATTCTTGACTTTCAAGGAAGCTGAAAAATTACATAATTTGAACCTATGCAACCTCATTATGATTAACCTGCAAACTAGATATACTTATGGAATGTTACACACTCTATATATGTCATCCATAAAAGTGATGTGTTTTCCAATAAGAGTAGTTATAGATGTGGGACTTAATTCCTTTTAGAAGCCTCAGCACAGCAGTATATCATCAGAACAATCAGAAGTTGAAGGCTTTCAGTGAATGCAAGGAGTGTTTATGTAAGTGGATGCATTTAAGTTTGTGGCAGGTTTGGGGATTATTAAATTTATCTCATTTAATTTTTTTAATCCTTGCTCTAGAAGCAGTAAAAAGGTCTGATATTTTTAATGAGTATTGATGGCAGCTGTCACTAAAAAGACTGGCTTGTTGTGAATAATAAGCCTGCACTCATTGTAGGCAATTACTACTACCGCATTTCTGACAACATCATTTACACCTTATCTCCTCCCTAAAATGCCAAACACCAGCAATATGCTCTATCATTCTTTGACAAATTTCTTATTCAAGGATAAGTCAGGCATGTTATGAACAACAGAAACACTTCAGAATGTTCATGAATTTGGAGCCCTGTGAATAAAGCAAACAGGGCTGAAACCTGTTTGCACAAACCCCGGGTAAGTTTGGAGTAATGCTGTCTCTTTGAAGGGATCTGAACCATACACCATCCCCAAGTCTGTCACCCCTGCTCAGATTTAACATGCATTCAGTTAGCTTTCAACAGTCCTCCTTTGCTCTCATCCAAACAGTGTGTTTTCCATTGTGATGTTAGAGCAGTTAATAAATAGACTGCAAGCAGACAACTTTTATAAACTATGAATGCTAGCAATAACATCACCACTTGAAGTAGACCAGTAGGTGTTTTGTGCTACATATAGACTGTGATCAGTTTCTATACTCTCATTAGAAATATTCATTACTAAAGCAACCAGTTGTTGAAAAAATTCAATGTTTCTCCAGGATTAGCGGCCACCTGGGAGCAGATTAAAGCTTGCTATAAATCCAAGGCCATTAAGACCATTTCATACTTAGTAGGAAGAAAATGCCCAGTACAAAATTATTTATTCAAGATGTTTGATTTTTCCAGTTGAGGAAATGTTTGATTCTTCCAATTAAGCATCTCCCTGTGTTTTACAAGCAGCAGTGATTTCATAACTCAGAATCCACAGCATGTAGAGAAGAATGGTTATCCCACTTTCTGACATAATGTAACACACACAGAAAAATTAAAACAAATTATCAAAAATTCCAGAGGAGATCTGCCAAAGCCTTTTTTTGTCTCATGTATGGGTTTGTATCAGGGCAAACAGGGATAATTTTTCTTCCAAGCAAGAGCTTCAGTGGTTACAGCAGACACGTTCTCTGCTGTGAGCCACTTGTACCACTCTGATTCCCTTTCAGTCTCACATTATGGTTGTTTCTGGCTGCTTCCCACACACCACTTTGACTGAGTAAAACAAACACCACAGCCATCACCTAAAGAGAGCTTGTTGATTAATAACCTACTAACAAACATGAATTTTAAGAGATATTAATTTTGGTAGATGTTAGGTTAAAGATACCTCTTGTTTTCTCCTCCAACCATTTTTATATTGCTTTCCTCCATATAAATGGAGGTGAGAGAGAATGCAACTTGAGTTATGTAAGCCAGACACACATCCAAAATGAAGAACATTCAGTAATGAACAGCTGAGCCTCCTCAGTGGAAAAGAGAGTTCAGAAGAAGAGAGTCAGACCTTGTTTATTGCAGCTATACTTTCTTATTTCCAGGAAAGGGAGAGTTGGGGCCGGGGAACAAACAGCAATGCTTCCTGTAATAAAACGTTTAAAGGAATGGGAGATGAAAAGTGTATATATGTAAAGCAGTTGCAAAACCAGAATGTTATGACATTACTGTAGCTAGATGAGGGTGATGGTAGCACTGGAGTTTATCAATACTTTTGGCACCATGTCCTGTTGGGCAGAGAAGTGATGAGGAACAAACTGAAGGTTATTATTTCAAATAAGAGGTAGCAAAGTAAAGTGGAATGAAACAAGTATTTGCTGTAAGCTCAGGAGATTAAAAGACGTTTAAACTATTTAGAAATCAAGCACTGGGTCTACATCTTTTCACTGGCTGTCTGGTGGACTGAAGAAACTCACAGGTGCTGCTGCAAGTAATTGGTTGTGTGAGGAAGAGTATTCCCTGGCAACATTTCTCAGCAGTCCTCTATCAGCACAGCAATGGAGACGTGCAGGAGCAATACTTACATCTCACTGACATGGCTTCCTCTGATCTCTCCTCTGCATTAAGTGCAGTACTAAAGGCTTTAATGGCCTGAGGCACACTTCCTTAAGATTCATCTACATTTACAACACGAGCAGTAGCCTCTTCTGACCGGCAAGGTGGATTATAACACTTTAGACAAGGATCTTCCTCATCTGGGAGAAATGCAAAAAACAGACCTCCACAGAGGCATCAAGGAAAGATGTGTGGAGGAAAGGCTCAGAGCACTTCCAAACTTCTAACACAACCCATACATATGACCCAGGTAACTACTAACTCCAACCCAAATTCCTGTATCTGGTTTTTTGTTACCTGTCCTAGCCAGCAGCACACTACACACACACCCACACACCCACACACCCACACACCCACACACCCACCCCCCCAACAAAAGGAAGTCTGGATGCATAAGCAAGGCAGGCACTGCAATCTGCTCCAAGATCTTGGTAGATCATCAGGGTTTGTTTAGATACAGATGAATGACTTAGACAATGCTCACGTTAAATTTGCCCTTTGCCACAGGCTGTCTATAGAGCAGTAAGCCATTTTTACTTTGCTACTATTCTGTATTGCCAACACATTTGTTCAAAATCAAGTGTCCTAAAAATATAAAGATGTGTATAAAAATAATTATTTCTTTGTGAATAACAACTCTGAGATGTATTTTCCTTCAAGGCTCCAAGCTTCATGGTAGGAGCTTCACTTACTTTGTATTTTTAAGCCTTTTTATTCAGTTATGAGACTTGTGGTACAGATCTGTGAAGTAACAACTCCAATGCTTTTTTAATAGATTTTTAATCTATTATAGATTCTTATAAACATCATTTTCAGACTCTATCCCCTGAAGTTGCTCCCACAAGCAACTGTAGCCTTACACTTGGCAATGTTTCACGGTTTTTATCTTAAAAGTATTCCCATGCTACACCACTTTTGTAACGTCACTTTGGAGTCTTGTTAGGACTGTCAAAGGAAGAAAGACCAACACTGAAAACCAGAACAGAATCTAAGTGGTTACGTCTTTAAGATACTAACTCAAAAGAGTAAACAATGCCAGTTGTTTAAAGGCACTCTCCACAGCAGAGAAATAGTCATTCATTCACAGCAGAGAAATTAGCTATCTGACCAGATCACCTTCCTAAAGCCTTTCAAGAATGTCTGCTAATAAAACAGAAGAAAATAAACAGTCCTAAAATGCTAATTTTTTTTCTGTTCTTGTACTCTCATTTTCTGTATTCCTCATTATATTGCTTGTATTAATCATCATAATTTTTCCTTCACAACTGTCTAGAATTCTTTTCACTTTTCTGTTCATTACTCTGTCTTTCTTTTACCTGCCCTTTTCTTTCTTTAAAAAAATTCCTCTCATGTATTCCTTATCACATTCATGGCAATATTCTCCCTCGTAGGACCTGCTTTGCTTTTCAGCCCCATTTCGTTCCTCCCTAATGACCTTGACTTTTCTTCCCTTGTCTCAGGTTATTGACAAGGGAATCATCAGGTCACACCCTACTTGCCTGCAAGAAAAGAAATGGGGTGAAGGGAGTGATGTGACCACTAGACGAATGCATATAAGCCATTGTGGCTGTTCATTTGTCACACAGGCCAGCTGCCTATTCACTTTCCTATGCTGCCATGTTGCCCTTTTCATGCTTCTTCCTCACCTGACTACTACGTTTCCAGATGGAATTTTATCCCTAAACACTGTTAGAGGGCAGGCACCAGACGCCTTTTGATGTCATAGGCGTAGCAGGAGCCTGTGAAAGCAGGCTTTTGCTAAGACACAAGAAGTCCCTCCTGCAGAAGTTGTGGTCAGTCCCATGAAGGTGACAGATGTTTGTAAGGATTTCCCTTCATTATTGCACATAGCCAGGCTTCCAGAAATTGCCCAGTGTTATGAGAAGGGGGGAAACTGATAAAATATCTTGGAAGGAAAAAAAAAAGAAGAAAGAAAATGAGAGAGCGAAATATAAACTATTAATATATGAAATAGAATGAACTGAGTCCATTTGAAATAGGAGAAAGCCTACCAAGTAGGGCCTGCCACTGCTACACTGCCTTTTTCCTTTTAGCCCAGGTGATGGCTCTTATGCAAAAGAAATGGCACTCAAATGGTTGGTTTAGAGATGGAGCAAGAACAGAGAAAGAGAATCTTCCTAAGTGGAGATAATCAGTCATGGAAAAATGACTACACAAGAACATATACTCACTCTAAGTATTTACAATTCTGGGAAACTTTCATTGAGTATACAAAATCAACATTGTTAAGACATTCAATAGCTCTGTCTTCCTCCTTATTGCACTGAGATCAAAAGGCACACTGTGCTAGTCATTGGAGATAGAATTTCTCATACCTTTCTAGTTAGTTAATTAACCAGAGTGCACTGAATTCATTTTCACTGTGATCTTAATTTGAAAATATGCCAATGCTCTGCTTTAGTGAGTATTTCCTCATTTTACAAATCTCATTCAGCACACAGGGACAATTCTCATTTCCAGTGGACTTAAACCTCACATTAATCTTTATCTGGATTCAGAACCGAACTCCTGCCATGATGTGATCTGCTTAACTAAGAGGGGCAAGGGCTTTTTTAGAAAAACTCCTAGGGTCATACTTGAGGTGGGCAGACTGCCTCCACTTTTTCTTTAGGAGCAAATTGAAGTTAGCCTTGGCCTAATAGCAATGAAAGAAGAAAAATGCAGCAGCTCTTCCCTGCATCGCAGTACATCTGAGGATACCTTTGCCAGCTGTAATTCAACTGCATATGGTTATGGCGAAGTTTGCAATACAGAATCTAATTTGTCCCCTTTCCTGAGTAGGTAGCTGAGCCACAGTCTGGCAATACCCACCAGGAACACTGGAAACCCCAAGGCTGGCAGCTGAGATTGTATTTACAGAGTATTTTTTGTACCAGCACAGGTCGACCAGCTAAAACACTGATGAGCACAGATTCATGCTGACCAAGGATAACTGAAGCCTCTAAGCAACCTTACTTGGTACTTAAACCAAATAAAACTATGACACAGGACATACCAGAGGTAAATAATTTTTTCAGATACCTGGACCCCAATAGACACAGCAGGACCTCACTCTTTCACTGGCTTATAAGTGTGTCCTTGAAACCTCAGCAAAGTAAGAACTGATGCATACAGCAGTTGTAGCACAGAAAAGACTGTGGTAAAAGAAATGGGGGAAAACACAGACATAATGGAAATACTCGTGCTTCAGCATGACACTTCATGAGTGGGTCCACTTTCCAAAACAAGCTATTAGAAATTGGTGCAACATGCACAGGTCTGAGCTACTGATGATGATAAGAATCCTTCCTCCACCCATTAGCTCCTGGCCCATCCTGACAAAAAATTCAGAACTGGGAAGAAACATTATCATCAGAATACCAGCAAAGGAATATTTGCTTTTATTGCAACTGATGAACTGTAGGCATGTAAGCCTGGGTACCATTCATTTATAAGCCAGTAGCTAAGAGAGAGATCACACTTGTAATTTAGATGTTAAAGTGCATGGGTGGTTTTCACCCTCCTAAGTGATGCCTTGAATGTCTTAAATATTTCAAGTTCTCTCTTCAGAATTACATCAGACATCTGGGATAGCTGACTGTTCTTGCTAATTAATTCTTATGTTTAATGCTCTGCTGTTGTCACCATTTGTTCATGGACTTTTCATTATCATAATATTTGTTTATCTGACTAAAAGCAAACAATAACATTCTGAAGTACAGTACACTAAATGCAGCTTCCAGTGCAGGCAGAAAAGCATACATGAAAGTCTCTTTAGCAAAACGTGTGCCTGCCAAACCACATGCAGTGATGCCTCTAAATGAGTAAATTTAGGTAATTAACAGAAAGCTAAGCCAAAGAAATACAACAGGAATGAGCTGCCAGGCACCAATTACCTGTATAGCTAAAAATGGGGACTAGAATTCACAAAGGCTTCTCTATCAAAGTCATAGGGTTTGTACAGCACTTTCTTTTTTTTTCAACCAAAAGCCTCTAAGCTCTGTCTTATGGCCAGTTTTTCTTTATGACAAAGCAAGACTGGTGACAAATGCAGAAACAGATAAAGTGGTTTCAGTGGAGCTAAATACCTGCAAACTCACAAGGCACACTTAGAAGCCAAAACTGACTCTTGCAATAGGGCTTAATAGTAAGAAAGTACAACGCATTCTTCATGATTATACGAGAATGGAAGTTTAAAGAATATTCCTCACCATTTATGGAAATATGGAACCCAGGAGAGTCTTCCTGCAATGTGCAGATATAAAATCTATTGGTAGTGTAGCAAAAAGCATGGTCTTTGTGGTATCTGCTGTGGTAGCACGTGCTCCAGGCCATTCCTGCAAAGCTGCATGAGAAGAACTGCAGAAGTCTCCTCTGCAACAGCATAGCACACGCTCAGCCATCACAGGCCAGGGTCATCAAGTATCATCAAGAAAAAATAATAAAATATTCCCAGTTTGTTTTATACTGCATGCTGGACTATGCTGGTTCCTAAATTCAGGAATTCCCCCACCAACTTTTCTTTAAAGTGATTTCACCTAAGCACTAACATCCTGATCCTACTAAGAAAGTCTGTTCCTGAAATGCTGTCTAACTGGAGAGACTGAAAAAGCAAGTTCCCTTGATGTTTCCTATGACATTTGTAGAGAAATCTCAACATGTCTATCTAAGACCAGCAACCTCCTCAAACACTAAGGAAAATGAATAAAACTGCTGGCTAGCTTCTCCACTAAGTTTAAATACCCATTCTTAGGAAGGCAAAGCTTAAATAGTCCTGTTGCCTTTAAATTTAAGGGTTTTTCAAGTAACTTAGGTTGAAGTCCTCTCCTTGCTTTATCAAATAAGGATTCTCCATCAGACTCCAAAACCCTTTTTCTCTTCTCTTCCTTCACATTTACAAATATTAGTTGTATAATCACATAGGCAGAGGAATCCTCCTTATCTGATTCATTCACATTAGAATGGAGGAAATGTGACTGGAAAAGTCAAAACAAATTTAGCTTGTCTTTTAATTGCATTTACAAAACAAGAAAAATTATTCCTCAGCTTTGTGACTTGATTGTCAAATCCTAAGAGCTCTCCTTGGAGAAATACGCGTGGAAACCTGGTTCTCCTATTATTTACCCTAATTTTATGTTGATGTAATTCCACTGACCTTGAAAGAGTTACTTTAGACTTATGTCAGCAAAAATGATTGGAGGTAGAAAAAAAGACTGTTGGGCTGAAACCATTATTCACATACTCAAATTCAACCATGGGCAAGTTTTACAGTCTCTTTCTCCTCTGTAAAACTTAGCAAAATCACTGATAGTCAATCAGTCCCCTAAGATTTATGGGGACATCTCTGATGCCACATTAGAAGTCTAGAGGTATACACATAGACAGGCATGACTGAGCAAAACCCCCGGGAATTACAATACACCTTACATGTGAACCACCAGAATTACAAACTCTACCTAAGCAGTGAGATAAGGAGTGAGCAGAGAGACCTTAATGCAAGAGAGAACAGATAGGATCTGGGCAATGAAGAATTAAATGTAAAAATTAAATTGCTAACACCTTTATTTCCCTGTAATTATATTAATTTATTTGCAATTATTCACCGCAATAACACTGATCTCAATTAATTCATTTGGTATTAATGCTGCTATGAGAAACACTTCCAAAAGAAGTGTTTCTCTTTCTCCCCAGTAATTCAGAATTAGTTAAATGTACCATTTAACCAAAATGTGATCAGTTCATTTCTGTTGTTATTTGCAGGATCTATTGAAAAAATATTTCCTTTCAGTCAGCTTTCTGAGACACTCATCAGCCCCATAGTTTCTATGTCAGGGTGTGCCTCTCATTTAACCTTATTCCTTGTTCAATTTTCATCCTGCTGCATTAGTATTAAACCATAAATAAATGGCAAATGAATATTGCTTTAGCTACACAAAAGAACAATCATTAAAGAAATCTCTCGTAAGGTATGAATCAGAGACAGGAAGCCTTTACTATTTTTTCACTCAGACTTCCCTGGCTGAGGAACTGCCTGCAGGAGCATGCTCCACTTATATTTATGTCTGGCCTTATTCTTTCATTCTCAAACCATTTTTACCAATTTAACAGTAGCTTTTGTAAAATATACCCAGGCCTACCCAGGCAATAGACAATCTTCTACTGACTGGTATCGTATGATTTTATGTAAGTCTGTTCTCAGTCTAAAATGTAATCCAGCATGAGGAAGCATGAAAACAAGAAGGAAATGAAGGCAAAGAAACAGGCATTCTGATGTGAAAAACATGTCTAATTATTAAAGTTAGATATGCAGAGAATTTAAACCATTTATCCTAGTGACCTCTGCAGAAGATAGAGCAATGAGACTGGCAAGTTAATGTTTAGCATGCAGAGATGCACATTAATTTTTGCTGTTTCTTTTGAGCAGCTCAAAGCAATATTCCATAACCTACATCACTGCATAGCCATCTAATGCTTCTGAAAATCAGTGAGAAGGTGTAAACCATAACAGGATCAGTTCTTTGCTCTTAATATTCCATACACAGCTTCTGTTTCCTCTTATCCTTCTCCCTTATTTCATTTGCTTCATTGTGTGTTCTGTTTCTTCAAGGACTGACTCAGAGAAGTTCTTGTGTCCTTAAACTGAGAATAATTACCTTTGAACTAACAGAAGGCCTCAGCACTGTGATAACCTGCTTGAATACAAGCTACATTATACTGTTAAGATTAGATGTTTTGTGGATTCCAAATCCCTGCAACACAGAATTTTCATGTCTTATCTTCAGGTCCAGAGTATATTTAAGACTGTTATAAATCAGGATTGGTTCACTGATTCCACATCATCTGCACAGGTCTACACAACCAGAGAGATGCAATGTTTGCTTCCTGAAAAAGGAGGAAGGGAGGGAGGGAGGAAGGAAGATGTTTGCATGTTCTATTTTACTATTCAAAATAGTAATGCCTCTGCTGAAGTCACTCGAGCTCTGCTGCTGTGAAACTCAAATACAGAGAGAGCTGAATGGGGTTTATATCAGAATTAAACCTTGCAGGAGCCCCACATTTCTAAAGAAGACCATCACATGGCAGAACATAACCACATGTTCAAAACCCAAGGGGTGCATTTTTCAGAAGCCAATATCCAAAGAGATCACCATGTGCAAATTTCTGCCATCTCAAATCTGAGTCCAAAGAAAATACCAAACAGCAGATGCTACTACTGGCACAAATACATCACAAGCTATGGCTTGCCCTCCAGATTTGGGGTGTTCATGATGTCCTTGAACATTGTTCTAGAAAAGGAGTACAAAAGAGAAGAGGGACCCAAACACCAGTATAACGCTAAAATCAATAGCACATAAAATCATTTTTGCAGAAAAAAATAACATGCTTTAAATCACATAATACCTTGGGCCCAGTCCATGGTGATCTAGGTGATTATTGATTTCTGTGGAGTTTATGCTGACATATCATTAGCTAAAAGCCTGGTCAAGAATTCAGAAAGAATGCTAAAAGTGTTAGATTTATCCTGACTGTGGCATTACTAACACCAACACCTTGTGATTTATACTGTTGTGAGAGGGAAAAACCCTGTAATACAGACACAGAACAACTGAGCAGCTAAAGATCATGAGAACAGCAGGCTTTCTTTACTATGAAGGTAACACTCAGAAAAACAAAAACATATGTTATTTTATATGAATTTTCCTAACTTTCATTTGAACAGAGGCATGGATAAATGATAGAAAATAAAAGATTAAGGTGGCACAGGAAAAAAGAGAACTGACTCAAGAAAAACCAAAATTAATGCCAGGAATAATTTCCTGTCTCTGAGATATGGTAAGTCTTGGCCAAGCACTCAAAAAAAGACTACATAAAGTTCATTGATGTCATGTTGAGAACAATCTTGTATCCTCAGAAAGATAATATCTGCATTATCTACGATTCTGGATTCTAGGATTAGAAAAAGAAAGCAACGTCTCAGTAGTGCTGAGCAAAAAAATTTTGGCACAGCATACTTCCTCATAGAGCCAAATTAATAAGAAGACGCCTTCAAAGAAATAAGCTCAGAAAATAAGAGAGAAGAGTGCCTAGTCTTAAACACAAAATAAACACAAACTGACTCCCAGGCCAGTCCTGTTCCAGCTTATATCTACTGTACCCACACAACACAGAATAGCCCCAAAACATGGACCCATGTAAAGCCTCAAGAATGATCAAGAATGACTGTATTCACAGGTTTAATGGGTGTTCCTATTTCCCTCCAGACTGCAAGATTTAGCACGCAGTTATCAATTAGTATATTAGAGAAGGGGAGGGGAAAAAAAGAAAACAAAAATAGCGGGTCACCAGTAAAACAAAAGAAAAAATAATGTTTAGTGGACTAATATTTCATCTTTGACAGGTAGTACAAAGAAACAACGCAGCTAAAAAAGTAGCAAAAGCAAACTTTTTTTACTTCTCTAGTATTCATTCAAAAGAGGGAAGAAGGTTTTTAAACTCAGAACAAAAAAAGGGTGCTACAAACAAAGACGTATGTTGGGTAAATTAATCAGGGTAGCTATTTCTTTAAAAGGTCTTCCTTAAAGGTGCTTAAATCAAAAAGCAAATAAGCCATCTTGTCTTTTGAAGTTTATTGCAGCAGCTTATCAGCAAGAAAGAAAAAATATGTGGAAGAAGAAAGGAATATTTAGAGTAAAAGACCAGCACTCTCAATCAATAAATATTTTATTTATAAGTATAGAGGGATGCATAGTCCTGCTTCAGTTTTGAAATCTAATTTCAGTTTTGACACATTATGTGAAAATTATTTTTTTTTAAACCTTGATATTAATTTCTGCTGATACTTGTGCCAGTGTATTTGCTAAAAACTCTTCGAATTCCATTTCTACCAAGTACACAGTATTTGTAGGTGTATGTCAAGCATATTGGACACTGCCATCTCTCATAATAGAAATTTGCAGGTATTCCAAGCAATGCAGTCAACAGAAGTCCTCTTTAACAATGATGTTGCAAAACAAATAGTAGGCCAAAAGATTAAAATCTCACTCTCCCATTCTGGTAAGAACCTCTGATAAGGTGGATCCTCCAAGCTATCCCTCTTCTGCACACCAAGCAACAGTGATAGTGGGGTTGTTACAAACAGCAGTGAAAAACACTCATCACCTTTTGGGGGTTTAAATAGGTTGAAAACAAATATTGGGATAAATATAATATTGGGATTAAAAATTGTTAGTTGAAGCGTCCCAAAACAAACATTGGATTTTTCCTGTCTTGCAATTCTAAAAAAGAAAAAAAAATGGCAATAAATTACTGTTATTTAGTCACACTAAATAAACATTATTACTGAAAACAGTAAGGGAAAGGATGTAAAATAAACAGCTCTAAGACCTGTTAAGCAAATGCTTTCATTGTGGTATTGCTGTTGCTTCGTATGTACACCAGGTAAATGTTTAAATCAAAAAGATAATAACAAAAACAACAGCAACAACAACAACAATAATAATAATAATAATTTTTAAAATAGTTGTTGTTGTAATAGGAGAAAGTCAAGATCCGTTTTTATGCAAAAATCCAAGAAATAAAGTTGAACTTTTGGATCTGGGAGAGATTTCTAGGAAGCCTAACACACCAACTAGGTCAGTTTTAAAACAGAGATCATATTGTAGCCAGATAGTAATGGCTCTAACTGTCAGTCATTTAAAAAGAATGTGGAAAGCAATGTATGTATCTATAGTAAAAAATAATTTTATATGTTATCTGCATATTTTGACATGGATTGTGACATTCATAGAGTCATAGAATGTTAAGGGATTGGAACGGACATTAAAGACCATCTAGTCCCAACCTCCCCTGCCATGGCCAGGGACATCTCCCACTAGACAAGCTTCATTTTCCCTCCTATCTCTTCTGGAAAATGCAGGAATATTCTTCACCAGATCTAAGGTACTTCTATAGATAATGTGGATCAACTGTCAAACAAACTATCTCTTATATGGAAATAGTTTTTTCTTATGATAGTTCTGCCATTGTCTGCTCTTTAAAGGATGCTGGTTTTCTTCTGATTCTTTGTTTATTTTTTTCATTAATCATCTGATGCAGGATCTCCTTTCCAGTAAGTGCTAACCAAGTGACGGGTATTTCCAACAATACATGAGATGCTGGGAAAAGTTCAGAGAACAACCTACATGCTCAGCTGCTAGAGGAAGATGCCACAGGAAGGGTCACCAAAATTTAAATCTTGGGGGAGTCTTCCAATGCAGCTTGGAGCAGAAACTTGGTAGCAGTTTTGCTATTTTCTGTTTAATATATAGAGAGTATTGACAGTCACGGTATCTATTAAGTTGTATTATTAACGTGTACGTGGTGCTCTGCAAAATCACAGAATGAGAAATATTCCCTGATTCCAATTATCTATCTTATTTAGCAGGCAATAGCTCACAGAAGAGAAACAACTGGTGAGAAAAGAGGTGATAGGAAGACTTACTGCTAGTCCTTGCTGGAGGAAAGAGATAAAGGCAAGGATTGAAAGTGAGCATGGGGTAAGATAGCATTAGGTGCTGACAAGAACTAAGTCATAGAGCACTTTGAAACAATAGGTCTTACAGCTGCAGTCCTGAGGCAAGGAAGCAGAAATGGAGGCATGATCAGGCAAATCAAGAAGAGTCTGAAAAGTGTCTTTTTCTTTCTGAAGTAGAAAAGCAGGAAGAAAAATGAGAGGCATTGAAGGAAAGGTATAGTGATCAGGGAGATGGAGAGATCAAAAGGAGAGCTGATCAGCAAAAGAGATGGAAGTAGAATTTTAGAGAGAAATAGGTGTCTGATTTTCCCTAAAATACCTCCAAATGCATGCCAAGGTCATGCCAGAAACTCTAAGATGCAGATAAAGCCACTTAATTCTTAATTCAAAAAAAAAAAAAAAAAAAGAGTTTGTGCAATGAAAAGATAATGAACTGAAAAAAAGTAGGGAAAGTCTTTGGGGTAAAAGCAGGAAACCACACCTACTCGCTATCATGGGAAGTATTTGTGGATACCTGTGGATACCCTCTTTTTGCCCAAGATTTTTGAGACAGAAATATGTACACATTTGTTATTTAAAGCTTCCACCATAAGTCCAATCCATGGGAAACTGTACCCACATGAACAGTAAGCCCTTACTTTGGTTCACAGTGAATATATGCAAAGTGGACATGTCTAGACTTCTCAAACGTAGCTGCCTACCTGTAACTTCTGAATAATAGGAATCTCAGAAAAATGCAGGCCTTCCTCACAGTTTCCCAATATAGAATTAAGAGATAGAACGAGAAATACATGTCTAGGGAACTCCGAACATCTTGTAGTCTTCTTAATGTCAGATTTATCATTTGTATAGATAATGCTGCTATGTACCTTCAATGTGTTTTCCAAAGCCTTCCTGCCTATACACGGACTCAGGTTATCACTGGACAAATATTCCACAATATTTTTGGCAAATTTTAAGTAACTAGAACAGGTACCCAGTGACCCCCAAAATTCAGAGGGCAGCACAGATTTTGGATTGGCAAGATTGAAATAGGACTCCATTTTGACAGCCTTTTCTTTCTTAGTAATTGGAGAGTGGAAGAGTTACAGACACCGCTGATTTTCTGTGGGAGGAGGTTCCTGAACAAAAACACGCTGGAAATATTTTCATTGGCAAAGTATAGGCACATGCCAAAAAATGGTTTTACATAGACACAGAAAGAAAATTCACAACACATTTCCATGTTGCCCATGAGAAATCAAAATCCAGCACGTCTAATTAAAGAATAGACGAAGAGTTGCTTACATGCAAATTTTTAAATATACTAACATAGACTAAGAGCAGCAAAGCAGAGCAGAGAGACACAAGTATTACAATCAAACAGAAAATCAAATTGTAAAGAAATGTACTTTAGAGCAGCTAAGATACAAAAGTCCGGAACATGTGAGATCTGGAAATTATCAGGAAATGTCCTTGCTCAATGCAGGGTGTTTGAATTAGATGACCTTTACAGATTCCTTCCAACACAAAATATTCTATGATTCTATGATTTTAAAAGCCTAGATCTAAGTTATAATACTGTAGAAAAAACTAACAATGTTCTCTATGTACTTGCTTAATAGTACAAAAATGCATCTTTAAAATATTAGCTTCACAGTACATTTGAGAGCAAGAGAGAATTTTTTTTAATTTCTCCAACTCTGAATCTCCCACAGCACAGAAAATTCTATTACGAGGAAAGAGGAAAATGGTATAAGTAATATAGAATTCAGTGTTGGATCACAGGTAAAGGGCAATCCCAGTGATCTCATAATTTTAACCAGACAGATCAGTTCTTTGATGACCACATCCTTCTGGCTGCTTTCCATTTCACTTTGCACAATGAACAGAGAAACCTCGAGAGCAGTTTTATACTGTGTAGCTCTTGACCTGGATCATCTTCAGTCTCCTATTCATGAATGCCACCTTCAGCTTCCAACTTCGCTCTTGCACACATGCTATCCATTCCCGTTAAGCAAATACACATTTTGCAAGCATATGAAAATGACTGCTTCCACATTTATGTGAATCATACTAAAGTGATCAGTGAACAGCTATTCTCTACCAATATGAATGTATGTGGCATTCCTTTATCAAATGAAATCCACTTTACTGATAACCTTAACGAATCAACATTTTCCTGCTGCTGTTTACACGTAAGACAATTCTGTGCCTCCATCTGATTAAAGAACATAATTTAACACCTATTCTGCCTTTTTCTAATGTTTTTTGATTATCTATCCTTTATGGAATTAATTGCATTTTATTTTGACCTCATTTCCACTTGAGCGGGTTAAAATTTCAAAATTAGTGCAGGTTGAATAGATTTAATAATTTTTCAGATTGGATAATTAACTTGGAAAAAAAGGCATTCTGTCCAACTTTGCAAGAAACTTTGAGAAGATGATTAAAACCAAAAAATCTGGAGAGCATGAGTTTGAGGTAGGACGACACAACCCCACCAGGACTAAATTAGGAGAGAAGGATCTGGCCATGGTCCTAACACAGGAGTCCAGAACACTACAGTAAGTCGACAGTCACAAAGAGATGCCTATATAACCATAGATATATCTACCAGTAACTTTTTTCCTTGAGGAGAATGGAATGGAACAGAATGGAACAGAACAGAACAGAGCAGAATAGACTACTACATATGAAAGAGACCTACAATGTTCTTCTGCACCAACTGCCAATGCTGCCACATTGTTTTAAATGCACAGAAGTTTCATTTGCGAACCGCCATCAGGCTCTCTCTTGTAAGTATGCTTGCTCTTCTGTAGAAAATATATTCTATCCCAAACTGCCCTGTGGCTGTTGTATTTCCAGGAACAGACCAGGCAAATTACCACCACTGCCAGCAGGAGTGGTAATTCACATTTTCTTCACACCCACCTTGCCTGCCTGCCTGCCTTTTAGAGTGATGTGTAAAGACAAAGATGTGTGCAGTCTGGCATACCAACATGAGACTGCACACATCCACTCAATTAATGATCAAATGTCAGTGTCAACTTAATCCAAAAATGGAATTTATTACTAACCAAGAGGCCAGCCTCTAACATGGTTTTTAATCTTCATGTGGTTATGCAACAGAAATAAATACAGCATGTTCATGATGTACTGAGTACCAGTTTGGCAGGTTAACAGGTGTGGGACAAGGGAACAAGGAGTAGAAATGCTACTTATCAGAGAACATATTGAACAGAAAGCTCATTTTTCACAAATTATGGTCTTTTTATTGCTGGTAATGCAGAGAATATTAAAGTGAAGTCTATATTTCAGAAATGGGAAGACCAAATGATTTAAAACCCTTTTTATAATGACCTGCCTGGGAGTGAAGAATCAATTTTTTTTACAGCAAGAATCTGTTAATACCATGGGAGTGAGGAATATAAGACAATGAGGAAAAGAAAGGACAGATTCTTTCTTCCATCCACATTTTTATGTTTTTATATGTCTAATTACAGAGGGTGCTGTCATTTTTTCTGTACTATATTTTAAGCAAATAAATTATTCTTTAAGAAAAAAAAAGCTTAAAATTTAGAAAGCATTCTTAAAATAAATGTGGTTACAATGTTTTGCAAGCTGTCTTTTTATTAACAAACTATAGATGGTACATTTCTTTCAGAAATTCAGCCCCCTTAATTGGACTGATACGCTTCTGTAATACTGAAAGTTATCCCCAGTACAGTATCTTAAATCTCACTTTCCTTCTGGCAATATAGGCCAAAACTGTCAGTACCCAAAGTTAGTTAATGTGATTTCTGTGTCAGCACTGGCAATGCTGAATTCTCCTTTTTAAAGTCACAATACTGATCTTCACACTAAAGCACACTGAGTTTTGACAACTTTCTTGTTCTTTCTCAGGCAGTGCAGAAAACAGAGGCCAGAGCTCGTCATCACTGCAGCTTGCAGTGTATTCTGCAAGTCAAAGCTCTGCCGTCCACGACCAAGACTCACCTCTTCAACATCCACTGCCATTTCTGCACTATTGCACGTAGACACTGTCTTCATCCTTTGACACTAGTGCATTTAGTGGGTGTCTTGCACCAGGGGTAACCTGGCTGCGTTCATCCTGATGACTCAGCAGACACCTAATCATGGGCACGTCAGACCTCGTCCTCCAATACCAAAAGGTACATCTAGGAAAGCAGACTGCATGACGTGATTCACTCCCGATTTCCCTAAACTCTTTTTCCTTCAGATTTTTCATTATTTTCATACTTACCTAATTCCATTGTCTCCAATAATCAGCATTCCATAACTCTTTCCCACTACTCTGAATCATCTTTTTTTTCTTAATTTAGATGAGATTGAAGGAGAAATCTAGTCTTATTAATGGTAGGGAATGTGCAAAATCCTAGGCCCACACACCTATACCAACACTCTACAAAGGACACCTGAGACACATAAAACTCGCCTTCCAGGCAGCAGCAAAACAGAACAAAACAGGTTATTTCCAGAGCTTTATGGGTCTAAGCAGAGAGACAATGAAATGCTAGTAACAGCATCTCAGTCAGATCTGATGACCTTTGCACAAAACTCTGCAGGAGAATTTTTAAGACATGATTTTATATTAAATAATAGATTTTACAGATATATGTTACCTTATTAAATTCCCCGATTCTGCTTGATATAGGAAGCATAAGGCAAAATAAAAACATTGAAAGTTGTGTAAGTCAATGAAAATCTTTCTTATGGTAGGCAAACAACAGGTCTGTCAGGAGAATATGCATCTGTCCTTGTGCTGAGCAAATAAAGAAGGATTGCAGTGCCTCTCTCCACTCATAGCAAAGCTATGAGGCTTTTCAAATGAGCAAAGCAGAAAAGGCTCTACAGAGGCACAATACTCTGCAAGGTTCTTTTAACTTTACTACACACTCCCATATCTTTTCAAAATTCAAAAACAGCTGTTCAGTCACAACACTCCAGCCACATTGAACACTAGGGATGTAAAGCTGACATGCTTGCTAGGCATATGTTTCTAGTTATTTAGTTTACACTTTGCATTTTTAAAAGTTCCATAAAGTTAAAATTATTAAAATAAATCCATAAATTGCAAATGCCAACCAGGATATCAAAAGCAACATGCAAATGTCTTGCTAACTTAAAATAATTTGAAAGCAAAGATAATATTTATATGAAATAGGTTAATTTTGTCAGGAATACTGCTCACAATAACATCATGTTAGCACATAACAGCTTCACATTTTATAAAATATGCTTATTCTCTAATGAGTGGTAGGAACTGTATCTTGCAGGAAGTTTTTCAGTGAAGTAAACATTCAAGAAGACTGAAAGCTTAATGTATATACTACAAAGAGATTGTTTGGAGTTCAGCCACATGCAACAGTACAAAATTCACTCTCTCCCAACAAAAATAGATGACGGCAATGACAGGTTAGGACAGATTGGGTCAGATCCTAATCACATGGTAGTACCAAAATTTGATGCCATTTAACAGGCTAATATGAAGTTACAACCAGTACTTCATTATTCCCCTCAGTTACACTTCTTCACAGCCATTAAGTACTCCAGCACAAGTGGAAGGAGAAAAATTAAGACAGAAACAGGAACCTGTCAGTTGCTTAGAATATGAATTATTTTTGAAAATAATATACTTTGAGTAAAATTACCAAGATGACACTAACTTAGTATTTTCTCTAAGCAGTAAGACATGAAGCAGCTGAGGATCTGTAACAAAGCTGCAGGTTAAATGCAAGGAAAATAATTTTTTTTTAAAATACAATATAATTTTTCCTCACAAATCTTCATGCTCCTCAGTGATCTATCACAAACAGATATTACACCGAAATCTATAACATGCCCTTGCAGGTTTCACAGCCAACCACAGTGGAGCAGCAGGGGTTGGGAAGAGTCTTGAACTGTTATGCACTTAACTTAGTTTTGATTTTTGTTTACTTTGTCTACTAGAAATACAAGACCCTCAACACCAAAAATCACCAGACTTACATCAGCTTCAAGAAAGATTTTACTGTCTCCCCCTCATGTGGATATAGTGCTAAGCATTCTGCAGCAATATCCAAAGGAAGAAGTGCTCCAGAAAGGAAAAGAACAGGTGATTAAACTCAGTAGCTAACAGTGAGGGCCTGCCTTCTGTTCTCATTTTGTTCTTAGTGCACCTGAAACCACCAAACAGCTACACACTTCTGGGTGATGTCTGATGCCAGAAATGATTCTCAGTTACAACATAATATCATATATATATTTTGTGCTAATTTTCATACAGTCTATTTTACTCTATCTAGCTGAGGCAAAAATAAATTAATATATGCACAATTTGTCATCTGCCATTTGAAGACAAGCCAGAGCTACTTTGATGGCAAAGAACTGGGATAATGAAAGAAAGGAAAGAAATTTGTTGCACATAACCTGTTACTGATTTTTTTTCTGTGAAGTCATCAAGGACATCTGCTGCAGCCATCACATCATTTCACAAGCACTACTTTTACTCTAAAGTTCAAGATAAAACAAAAAAAAATGAGCAATGAGAAACAAAAATAAGGGAGACACATGTAAGGAAATTTTTAAAAAGTAAAGAAGGGACTCAAAAAAACCCCCAAAGCACTGTGAAGAGGAAAGAGGGAAATAAAGACCAGTTGAAATAAAACTTACAAAATTCAGAGGATGGGAAGAAAAAGAAGTAAGATTCAGTATTGCAAGGCTTATGTACTAAATGTCATCATTTTGTCAATTCCCCAAAGCTGTTAAAAGCTGTCTTTGTGTATGCTTTAAAAGTCACAAAAGGAAGTAGGAAAATAATTAAATGCACTAGTTTCTCTGGATATTTTTTTTAGAAGAAAAATACTGTTAACAGAGCTCTTTGCAATGTTTCAAAATGAATAAATAACACTGTCTGCCTTTTTTTTTTTTTTTAATTATAATGTCTTTCTCCTGTTTTTTTTTAATGCTTTCCCTAAAAATGTTTTAATGGTTTTTTGGGGGTTTTTTTGTACAGAATGTTTTACGATTTTGTCTTCTTAAATTTCACCAGAGACTTGCAAATCAAGCCAGATCTCACTGATTTTGATAGCTGAATTTACGTGGTCCAGTGGAACACAGTATGTTAGCATCATTGTCTCTGGAAGGAAAGTTTATTAGCAAGCTCTCCCTCCCCTGTTTCTCCAGTAAGGTGACGTGATTAGCAGGAGCATCAAGGAAGCTGTTAGCAGGTGGATAGAGAGAGATGTAAGTTGCCACTTGGTCTTCTTAGATTGGGACTTTTGTCACATGACAGTGAAAAACAAAAACACGTCTTTGACATAATATAATTAGGACTCTTGCATTTCACCAGGTCAGGAAAAGAGCCAAAAGAACAATACTTGTTTTGCAGCCCCAGTAATTAGTCCTGGAGGATTTCTCCAACAGCTACTGTTGGCAATGAGAGCCTGTGGGAAGAGCCACCACTCTTCCTATACATGCCGGCTGAGAAGCCTGCTTCCTGCTTGAAATTCAAATGAGCACAGCTCTGACCTTTACTGTCACATTTTTTATATCATAGACAGTTTACAAGGCCTCTCCACCATGCAGGTCATGTTTTAGTTTAAACAGAAATACTCTCGTAGGTGTTAGATGCTAGTTAATGATTATACTGAAATCATTCTAATTAGGCTCTGTTGTTACATGCTGCCCTTTGGGGGCTGCTGCTGTTGTCACATAAAGTATTTTGTAGAAAAATAATTGGCCTGAGATCTTCTTTACCCTATTTTTTTTCTTTTTACATGATTCTGTATTTGATCATGAGAAACACTGCACAAAACTTTTAGCAATGGCTCCTCCCCATCATCCCATGGTTCAAAAAATGGAGGGCAGGCAGGAAGACTTAAGAGTTGCATAACACATCTAAATTTTATTAATTATAATCTGATGATGAAAATGTGCATTTTTTAAATTTCCTAACCTATCTTGCGGTTTCTCTAAGAACCTGGTTCACAGTGCAGCCAGGGGACGTTTGTGGACCAGGGAGGCACTGCTATGCTTCATGGGATGACTGTGATTAGGGAAAACAGGAGGGAATTTGAGTCTACTGAAGAACTGAAAAATAGGACACAGAAGAGTACAGCAAGTAGCAATTGAAGAAATGCAAATGGGGTAGAGAAGGTTTCACTTCAACCTTTTACATTTGGCAAGGGACATTAATATCATATGTTAGAGTGCTAGAAGGGAATCTCAGCCATTACTTCTCTCTCAAACACGTCCTCTTTTGAAAGATGTCATGCAAATGCCACTCTTTTCTGTGTAGCTTACATTTTTAAAATGTGGTTTTGGATGGGGGGTGGGGGAGAAATGGGAAAAAAGAGATATCCTTGAACCTGAATTGCAGAAACGCAAATCACCATGTTACTAGAGTGACACTCAAGAATTTAGAAGCCCAAAATTAGTCAATCTGTAAAGTTCAGATAAACTCTCTGAAGATATTCAAAGTCCTTTAAATACAACACAGAGACTTCTTGTTTCATTAATTGTTTTCTCTCTCCTTATTTATGAAATTATCTTTTCTGTGATGGGCGACAGAGTTTATAAGCAAATGTTGCTAGTTCAGGCTGTTGACTTGTAGTCTTTTGTCTACTAGCAATGTGTCAACTGCAAAGTTATCAGGACAAATTCTACAGTATTTGTAAAGCAGTAAATCCATAGTCACTGTATTCATGGGAACAGATTTCCAGTTTTTCCTCCAGATACACAGTAGAGTTGGCCCATCACCTGCAAGTATCTTCTTGGCTACTACTACTACCAGTCTACAGACATGGCAATACATTACTAATACCTTTATCACTGCCTAAATGAAGCATCAATAATTCAATTCCCATTTAAAAAACAGGAAATTATTCATGCCATCAGCCCTCACCATCAATAACAGAAGTAAACCTAACTATCTCATTATCCAATTGCAATGTGTGCAAACAGAACTGCCCGTTGTTGACAATAAATATTTGATAAGTGAGGAAACAGGAAGGATAAACCAAGGATGTATGGAGTGGCTGCTTTATAGATACCACAAAGATTGACCCAGATGGCAATGGTTTACCCTGCTTGTAGCTCAACTTATTTTCTTTTCATCTCAACAAGAAACTGATCCCAGCTGGGCTGGATGTCAACCATGGACGTAAACCATCTGTTCGCTTCCTGTCTTTGTTTATGGTATTAAGTCGAGCTAAATACCCAGGTTCCTATCAATTTCTGTAATTCCCACATTGTTTTCTTTTAAATCAGCAACTAAGTGATAACTGTAGGGATCAATTAACAATACACAAATAACAAAATATTTACTTTCTAAGGGTATTCGAGCATGCTGTGATTTTATCGATGCTCAGAAAAGGCTATTGCTAATTTTAGTGTAGCTTCAACTTTATATTTACCAGTGAAATCTAAGCAATCTATTCCTACAGAGCAGAGTTTGGCAGAATATAGTGTATTTTATGTATCAATTATAAAACTTGCAAAGAAATTTGCAAGGAAATCAGGAATCAGCTTTTGGAAATATCAACCAACACAGGAATCAGATGTCCAGGATCTAAAAGTCAGCCTCTCTCCCACCTGCAAGACATTTTAAGCTCAACCACTTTCACCTGAATATTCACCACCACTTCACTCAGAGGACAATGGTTCCTGGAAAAATGTCATGACTTATTACTGAACTAAAATCACCTGGATGTTACCTCAGGCAAGACACTCTAGTGAGGTACACAACCAGCATAATTGTCCAGGAGATCAGTCAACTCTTTCACACAGGGCAATAGCACATCTCCACTGAGATCAAAGAGCATCTTTCACATGGCTGACTGCAAAGCCTAAGCTAAGCCAGACCTGCTGCTAGGGTATGACACCATCCTTTGCCTCCAAGAGCCTCAGAAATGGTTCAAGTGTCTTGTGACAAAAGCATCCAAATCTTTAAAACCATCTGCAGTCCAAAAGATCAGCCAGTATTGTTTCACTTCACAGGTGTCAAGGGTGCTTTGCAAAAGTGAGACGACAAGAAAAAGGGATCACTGGTAAAAAAGAGTTAAAAAAAAACTTTAAAAAAGGGATTTCTAGTAAACATTTTGCAGGCACTAAAGGGAAGCTGTTTCCAAAGGAACAGTGCAAGGTCAGTGTCTGACTGTACCACGTGAAGCCTAGATAACTCTTAGGAAGAGGTCAGCCCGACACAGGGAACTGTAGTGTGCCCTGTGAATATAACTGGGAGCCTTTATAATAACAGAGCTTAGGTGTGTGTGTGTATTGTCCACCAGACACATGCTCTGGATGGTGTTATTGTGCTGATAAAATTGTTTACTGAAAGAACAAACTAAACATTTTTAAACATTTAACATAATTCATTTATGAAATATTCATCTGTCTAAAAAAATTCCATTATAAAATTGTAAATAAAATAAAAACAAATAATTGAATGCAAATAAAAGAGAAAATTATAAAGGCAAAATAAAAAACCCCCACAAGTTCCAGGCTGTCTCTGTGAAATTACACATCAGTGAGGGGAAGTCATATACACATTACTACACCTGCAGCATTATACCCACCAGCACAAAAAACACAGCAGCTCAGAAGCACTAACACTTCTTGGCCACCACCCTACCACACACTGACCAAGCAGCACATGTAGCTCTTGTAGTAGTCAGTGTTAGGTGCAAGAACTTCGGGAGGAAATCAGCAAATCATGAGGCTATTTTGCTCAGTACTGGTTGATGCAAACATTTGGCTTGCACAGTGCTTCTATGAGCACGTCTCAGCCTGCTCCAATATGGCTCTTCACTTTCACAGTCATATTTTGATACAGAAGAGCATTGTAATGTCCCTTCCTCTAACACGCATTTTCTGGATGTCTTTCTTCAGAAGCTTCTTTCAATTTCACCTTAAAAATTTAGTGAAGAGAATAAGAGTGTGTATGGGGCCTGCTCTGAGCATTCCTGAGAAACAGTGAATGAGGCACAGTGGGAAACAGAGCAAGAGATGCAGGGGAAATATTAGATGGGGACCAGAAGGTAAAATGCTTTATTTCAAGAATAAATGGAATTTTCATATTTCTATAATATTTTTATTAACTCTGTTGTCTGCAAATATTTTTATGAGCAATAGGAATACGCACAAGCCTCCTCAGTGGAAATTAGGAGATTATTGTTTGATCTGAAATTAAAGGATGAGCAAGCCACCCATACAATATCTAGCATTGAATATTTAATACAGATACTGCCAGTTCTATTGTAAATAAAGAGTCTGAATAAGTCAGCTGACAGAAACTGGACTGAAGTGTGATGCACGTAACACTTATTAAAAAAAATGCTAAAACCAAAAAATTGAGTCAATAACACAAATGATATTGTCAAAACATTAGAAAGAAAAGAAAATTTGTCAAGGTCATGGTATGAGTCATCTGTCACAACTCTGTTGACAGATTAACATGTGTAGCTAAAAACAATGGTGACCTTTGCAAAAAACACAGTGTTCCACATTTATCCTGTGTAGATGCAGCATTGCTGGAAAGGGCCAGGCCTTTCCACATTAATGGCAGAAGGTGTTGGGTATGTTGGATATGCATCAAATGGCAACTCTGTTATTATTGAAACTCTTGGGGGTGGAGCCCTATCTGTTCAAAATTAACATTTTGAGATATCAACTTTATTTTGGAAAATGCTTCTATGTCCCTGACAAGTTTGTTTACTAAAATATCTTTTTTGTCTTCATTCCTTTTCTCACAATAAACGATGTTAATTTGTTAAAAAATCTGCAATAAAATCTCTGATATTTTCAGCCTTTACCCCTCCTAGAAGTACATAATTGTACAACTATTAACTCTGTTTAAATTTAAAATCTTGAAGTTAAATTCTCAAATTAAAAGAAAATTAATTCTCATTTCTCATTCTTTTCCTCTTCCTTCTGTTCTTTTTATTTTCTGGTTTGTTTTTTTTTTTGGTCTTTGCAAAATGTCGTTTATTTCCTTTTGACCAAACTTGTCCTACCCACCACCTCCATGTACATCTCTCCCTCCGCCCACTCTTGACAAAGACAAGCACTGACTTAGACAGCCTTGGCAAGCTGCTAATGCTGTGGATTAGTGTGTTCTGCCTTGAGTGAAATCAAGTTCTCTGCCCTTTGGGAATAGCACAGCCGTCAGGTTTAATTTCATTTTCTGATATTTTAGCAGTCATGTCAGGACTGCTGCAGACAAGTGAGAATGAAACGCCTTTTTGACAACAGTCTTCAGCACATCCCAGGAAAGGACATGTATATGATTTTATATGCGAAAGAGGAGGTCTTAGGCTATCAAACACGTAGATGATAGGACTAAATCAAACATCAAAGTGATAGATCTCAAATATAACTGGATATGCACTTGATACATTTCACAGTGTTTCCTTTTATTATTTTCCATTTTTGCTACATTCTATGGGACAATTTAATTCAGTGCATTTGTCCAGAAGTTAAATTGGTATTCTTTTATGTTTCTAAAATGCAATTGTACAGCTAAGCTAAAGGAACATAATTAAATTACCTCAGGAACACCACCATTTAAAAAAAAAAATTAAAAAAGGATCTGATCCATCAAAGCAAATAAGTTACAGTATACATACCTTTTCTCCAAGTGGGTGAACATTTTCTATTTTGTCCTTTGTCTGATAAAAATTCAGAGGTTTCTGAACACATAATAATATGCCAAAACAAAGTGAAAATTTTAGAGTAACCAGTGAGGACTCTTCCTTTGCAAGTGGATTGAGATTCTGAGATCAAATTCTTTTGTCTCAGAAAACCTCTGCACCTTTACTCTGAAACACACATTAACACACTGAGTTTCACCCCAAGAGTGCATGAATCTCCTCGCCAGTCACAACACGCTATTAAAATTAACTAATAAAAAGGAGATGTAAGATCATTATCTGTAATGAGTGCTTTCAACATTTGCTATCCACTAGCACCTGACGAAAACATGCAAAGAGAGAAATAAAATTATGCAAAAGTGGCAGTAGTAAGCAGTTTCTGGACTTCTGCATCTTCTAACAAGTGAACCACTGACTATAACTGACTGTTTTAATAGGTTTGAAAGCCAAATGCATGGGCAAAGCACTTGATGATCTCAGTAAACTTTGGGTAAGACTCTGTATGAATAAAGTTAGAGGTCTTAAGTCTGGCAAGTAGAATTTTTTTGGAGATATGCATGAAGGACTGAGAGTAAAGGTTGCATAACTGTCATTCTTGGATTTGAAGGAGGGGGTGGGAGGGATGGAGAGGGGGAATTAAAGAGGATATCAAGGTGCCAGATATAAAATTCAGACATACTTATGCAATCAATCACTCTACGTGAATGATCCTAGCAGAAAACTTCTGTAGGCAGTATCTGCTTATCTGGAAGAAATCCTCAGGAAGCTTAATAGCTGTGTCCAAGTTAAATGATAGGAGTAAAAGGCAAAGGTTCAGATGTAACACAGGTTTCTATGCTATAAATCATAACTTCTCTAAGAAATACAAATAATAAGGATTAATTATATAAAAGTACATGTAAATGAAAAAAAATGTAAAAGAAATACACATATTGCTAAGCTAAGTTCTGCTCTTCATGCATTTCAGCTTCCATTGACTACTGTAGTGGCTTGGTAGTGTGACAACTCAAACCATGATACAGATAAAATGGGAAATCACTGTCAGCTACTCATGCCCCACACCTGTGAAATGTAGAGGCCTAGTTCCCTGTAAAAAATTCCATTTCTTGGACTGACAGGCTGTACAGGTTGGACTGAGAGAGGTCCTGGGTTTGAAGGGTCAGATTTGCTGTGATATGTATTTCCCTACTGATAACGATGGAGGGAGGGCTGCAATGAGGTGTTGGAGTGTCCCCTGGCACAAAAATTTGATGCCCAATTAAGTTTAGAAATAGTGACAAAGAGTTGATGCCCAATTAGGTTTAGATAAAGCTCTTCTCTGTAAACCTCAATTACCTGTGATGCCTTATGACATTCAGCGTTTACAAAGTATAATTACACAATAGTGTCTGACATTTAACGTCTATGGATAATTTAAAAGACTTCTACTTCAAAAGGGCTGCTCATGAGCAACAGTAATCACTTCAATTAGCTTGGCACCATTACAATGTAACAAGACCATTTGACTGCCTATTAGAACCAGCCAAGCTCTTCAAGTGTGTTAATTTAGCAGTCATTGCTAATTTCTGGGCTTTGCCACATTTGCATAGGAAAACATAGCCCTGTTAGCCAGAAAGGGAGTTTCATTCCTGCAGCAACTTCCTATTCTTAGTGAGGTTTTTATGCTGTTGCTGTTTTCAGACACAAATATATTTCAAATAGTGAACTATTAGGAGAAAGAGGGGTTTGATTCACCAAGGGTCTCTTTCAGGATCTAGGTCTTAATTATTAATATAGTTTTCAAGTTGGTTTTTTTTTTAAGCTGCTCTAGACAAGAGATCCCTGGATTAAAAAGTAAGGAGAAAAAAAAAATTCTCTATCCCTTCCATGACTCCTTTATGCAGTAGTAAGGATTTATCCTGGGGGGACTGTGAGGTATCTTGAGGTATTTCCTGGAGCTCATTGAGGCTTTGTTTAAATATACTGGCCAGTCAAGGTCCTCACCATGTATTATGGGGACTGGAACCAGATACGGTGTTACATCGTCATAGATGCTTCTCTCTTTTCAACCACTTAATATGTAGTATCATATTCTGCAGAAGCAGTAAACCTCTGTAAAGTGGAATAGTTCTCCAGGGACCAGCTTAGTAAATCCCTTTAAACGATTGGGACTAATCAAAGGACCAAAGTGGAAAATAGCTATTTGTGCCTCTAACTGAGAGTAGGTAGACTGGGGTGGCTATGAGAAACCAGCAAAATCTGGAAGTTCACATCCTATGAAACAATACTTCCCAAATAAGCTTTTTGAAAAAGACTTTCATAAAACCCCGAAACAGCCAAGATGAGGGCTAGTCCTCCTCGTGAAAAATCTCAGCGCAGATGCTGCAATGCACGTGAATATAAATTGAACAACCCATTTATCATTTGGCAGACTTAGGCAGCGAGTGGTCAGCATGTGTAGCCCTTCCATAAACTCAAATGTGTTTTGTCTGTGGCTTAAGGGAAATTCCATAATGTCATCGCTGCCTTCCGATACAGCGATGATCATTTTTTAAAACGCTACTAAGGCATCATTTCTGTAAGGTAATATAAATAGAGCCTTCACTTATAATGCTCAGTATTTCTACAATACAGATGGTAAATTGACTCAAATACAATAAAGCAAATCCTACAACAAGATAGTTTCTGACAAGGGGGTATCCAAAAAAAGAAGCATCCTCCCCTCATCTGTCTAGTGGGGTTTTATTAACTTTACCCTAATGACAAGAGTAGTCAAAAATATACTTAGAATACCTAAATATCATTGAAATCTGATCTCTTGGATAGTACCAGAGAATTACAGTGGAGTCTAGGCTGAATACGAGCCAAAAATATGCTCTCACCACAAAATAAGACAAACCTCATAGACACTACATTTGGACTTTAGCCAGCAGTTGGAGGAAAATTATTATACTTTTTCTTTGGCACTGCTAATTTGGCACAGCAATATTGTGTTCAGCTTTGGTACCATTTTCTCCATATTTTAAATCAGTAACTATATTTTTAAGAAAATAATCTTGAAGATAAATGCTGAAGTGAGCTAAACCTTTCTTCTGTGTATCTCTGGTCTGGAATGCTTACAAACCCCCCTAATTTTCTCATGTGTCTTCTTGAACTTTCTGCTCCAAGCTAATGTCTATCAAATGTATATGACAAACTTTTACTATGTCTTTCTAATAGAAGCTACAAAGATTACAAAAAATGTGAATGAAAGTAATTTAGTTTCCACAGTCTTCTGTGATGAAACCCTTACCACTTTAATGCATCAGTAACCATTCCTTTTAGTCAGATGGGAATCACACCACTAATGAGCTAAATACTTGATGACTTGAAGGTAGAAGGACTGAAAGGCACATCATTATATTGCTTCTTTTAGAAAATTAGGTGAATTCAAAATCCTGACCATGTGTTAATAGGAGCAAGCAATTACCTCCATACAGAAATAAGGGGAAGTGTTAGTTAAAATTGCCTTGAAGTGGTCAGGTGGAGAGCTCAAGCAGAATTTGGCGAAAGAAGTTTCATGCAACATTTTCCCTTCAAATTAATTTACCTCCTCAACCACAGTAAAATTTAGGTGTGTGTGTTTGTACATTTCAAGAAGCTTACAATAATTTCTATCTTATTTTCAAAGATATCAGAAAAGTTTAAGAAAAGTTCCAAAGACATTACAGGTATAGAGTATATGAAAATTACATAATATCATAATGCAGGTCAAGAAAGATTTGATTCATGGATACCACAACATCTTGACACATGTAATTTTGCACCAGTATAACATTTTTATCATTTCTCAAAAATGGTAGGCACCAGCAACTCTCAGGACCAGCCTTAAAGTACAGTACTAACATAAACTTAGTCCAACATTAGACCGTATTAATCTGGAAATTCCTTCCATATAAAGGAAGTTCTCTGGCTTTCCAGAGCTGGAGAAACTCTTTGTTATTCTATTTTCAGCATTAAAGGTAAGATATGCAGGCAGAGGAAAAGGGAACATGACTAGATCTCTGCTTGTGCTACAGTGATACCTTTGCTGACTGCCCAATAAATCCATAAACACACACAGAGAGACAGAGTTTTGCAAATTGTAAAAGATGCCACCCCTGATCTTGTCTAGGATTAAACAGGAAAAGAATAAAAGTGGACACTTTTGCTTCCAGTTCTGTAGTGTAACAACAAATACAGCCTGCACAATTTGCAAGGACTACTCTGACAAATACCACAACCACCAAGACGATTTCAGACCAAATTTTCAGCCTCCACTTCCTTCATTTATTCTTTTGTAAAGTAATACAATTCAAAGACAGAAAATACAGAAAAATTAAAAAACATATATTCAGCTTTATTGTACTTTTCATAGAAACAATCAGACCAATATCTTTCCATTCTTTAATTCACAAAGAAAAAAAAAAAGAGAGAAATTGATTATATATATATAGGCAGGAAATCAGACTGGTGAATTTATAAGGAGGAAAACAATACCAGCATAAACCTGATTCATCAGCAAAACTTCTATGAGAAAAGGGCACATGACGTATTTGTTCAATATTGGAAAATCTTCTTTAATTTACTCACTCTAACAACTCCCCCAAACTTGCATCTTTTATAAGAGACAAGGCTCATCAGAACATCGTTTCACAAATTCTTCTATGGCCCTTCTGGTGTTATTTCTTAATAATAACAATAAACTGGCCAGTATATGATTACTCTTTACAGCACAATTTTCATGGAGTCATATGCTCATTTCAAGGTCATGCTCACTGCGCTCTCCTGAGGTAATTTGTTTGGTGCAGAAGGGGCCTCTGTTTTTCTTGTGGTCCTTGTGTTCACACTACCAGAACCTCATCTCATCTATGTAGCAGCTTTCTCATTCTGCAGCCATTTCCAGACTGACTTCTCAAAGCTCTCTGTGGGCTTTATGAACTTCTGCCACCTCACCTCTTCCTGGCCTTCAGAAGCGGGTGAACCAGAACAGCCAGAATGAGTATTCTGAGTGGTGCTGCACTGTAACACCTGAAAGAGAACTAAGAAATGCACCCCGACCACAAAAATCTTATGCTTTGTTGAACAGAGTGGAAGAGATTTTGATGAATCTCTGTACTCAATGAACTTTTTCCTTCCAGCTCATGCCATGGGTGAAGGTGGTTCACTGGATATTATGTTCAAAGGTTTTGCATGTCTGTAAAAAAAGGATGCCAAAAGACCAGAGGGACAGGGAGCAAAGGGAGAAAGAAAACCAAAACACTAGACACAGCCACAGTAGCAATAGCAATGTGACCCTGAAAAAACTGACAAAGATCAGGCTTTGGGACTGAACAATGGCTAGGAAGGTGAGAAAGTGGTAAGCAAAGAGCCGTAAGTTCCTGCTGTGCAGCTCCTACTCTACTGAGGGAAACAGAATTTTTATGTTCTTTTCAAATATGCGTAGCAATATGTGTAACAAAAGTACCTGATCTACATGGAGTTTCTCCCATAAGAAAGCAACCACACTCCAATGTAAATCATCATATCACTAAAGATTATAGGACAAGCCAAATTCTTCTCTCCCATTTTCATGGGAGTCATACTGCAGGGGAAGACTAACATCTTGGCTCAAATTAAACACCTTTCTCCTGTTACTCTCTCCAGACAGCCATTACCTTCTCTTTCTCTTATTTTTCCTTACTCCTATCACTCCAGCAAATAATTGCTGAAGAGGCTCAGACTGTGGCACTTGAGAGTCCCAGACCTCCTCCTCAGAACTTTAAATGACTTTGCCTCCTAAGGAAACTTTTAATTTTCTCCTCATTGTACCTAATTCCTCACCAAGCTACCAGAACCATCCACACATCTCGTACAACATGGTGATCTTACACCAGGTAAGTGGGAGTTGGTTGTATATTATATCCAAGGGAAGGAAATAGCAATCCCAAATTTCATTCCTTCTATTCTCTTCCTAAGTAACAATAGAGCCATTTCCTTCTGCAGCCAGGATGTGAAGAGGGGTGGCAATCTAAAACCAACACCCATCCTCTGACTGTCCCCATACCGTGCCCTTTTACTCAGTGTTACCTTATGTAATATTGGTTCCTCTTGCACAGGTGACAGACAGCAAAATATTCAGGGGGCCCTGAATCAGGGTGGAAACATTTCTATGAAAGACAGTGCCATATTTCTTATCCTGAGCAGCTGAGCTGTTCCCAGCATGGGGCTAAAGAGGAAAGTATTAGGCAATTGGCACCAGCTGATTGGTTGCTCTAGCGTCATATCTAATACCTGACTGGTCTGATAAACTGTGAACTTATACATCCATAAAATCAGCACCAAGAACGATGGCAGTGAACAGTGCAGCTAAACCAAATTTTCTGTCTCTCTCTAGATTTATCCTGCACACGGTTGTGGGTAGCCCAGTAACAAGTCATGTGGAAGATTTTACCACCATCGTCCTATCCAAAGTCCAAACCACATGACTACAAAATTAAGAAAGTGTGAAACAAAACCTTTTAACCTGGTAATAGCCAGTGTTAATTTACTGGATCCCACTCTGTTAAAGCGTTTTCAGCAGCAGACTGGAGAGAAAAGCTGTCTTGTTCTTGCCTGCAGGGGTGTTTTGATGAGCTGAAACTTTATCTACACTGACAAGACAGTAGTGAGCAAGTGTCAGACCATTTTTATTCAGATCTCCACCACACCTTTGCAATGCTTCCTGCACCTCTGGGGACTACAACAGGGAGAAAAAAAAATAAATAACAACCCAGATAATAAAACACACTACTCTGACTTTTCATCCAACTTTGATTAAACCTCTAGCAGCCAGAACATACCATCAGATTAGTCAAAATTATATGACTAATTTATAAACATTATATGACAAAATTATAAACATCCCCCCTCTCAGAAAGAAAGACCTGAACCTGAAGTTCTGTACACATCTCAGGAGGTGGGCAAAGGGGATGGTGCCTGTGTGCAAGAGCCAAAGAGGGAGAGAATACAAGAGGGAGAGATGCTTCCACTCCTCTCCCAAATAAGAAATAATCAAGCAAGGTATAAAATACATATGAAGGGAATTTATTTAATTTAATCACCTGAAGTAAGTTGTAAAATCACTTCTTCACATTGTGTCAGATGAAATATTCAATGATTCTCAAGCCCTTTCCTGTTCTTTCAGCTGAGGAGACACGGGGCATCTTTGTCAGCAGAGGCAGCTGCTCAGGAGGCTGAGGCAGACCTGCCATCTGTCCACAGCTGATCAGCTCATCCTTGATGGGGGTGAATATGCCCTCCAAGAGCGGGGGAGGTGAAAAATAAATGCACTGGCTTTACACCAAGCAAACCTGAACCACATTTTAAGAGACAAGACACAGTACGGAGACAGGTACAAAACTGAGTACTTTACAGTCAGCGAACAAAAACCTGTAAGAATGAAGTTCCTACCATAAATGCAAGCAATCTCTCCTCCATTCCTTGTTGAAAGGATTGCCAATTCAAGGGAAACTGACTTAATACAATTGTAATAATTTACCCAAAAAAAGAAAGCACTACCAGAGCAAATCAGTACTTCATTATATTCCTATTCTTCCAAGCTCACTTTACTTGAGAGAAAAGCAGCACACAATGAGCTCTTTTTTACTTTCTAGCCTTCACTCAAGACACTTTTTCAGAGACCAACCACATATCAAAGGATCTTATAATGTGCATGATTTAAGCATCAACATAAGATGTCCCAGCACACCCAGTAGTCCAGTACATCTTACATGTATGTTGCAGATAACATGATTTTAGTTTATGTCTCACTACATAAGCCACTGCACACAAGGTAGGATATATCAAGGGATTTCAAATCTCTTAATAAATAGGCATTGTCAAAGTGTTATTTTAAAATCGTATAAATATATTCTCTATTTCAATATTCTGTTTCCTAAAAGATACACAAAATGGTTAAGAACACACTGTACTGCATAACATACCACATGATTATTATGAAATCTCAGAAAGTCTCACACAAAAAGAAGTTGAATTACTTTAAACAGTTCCTCATTTTAAATATTAATGTATAATCACAGCTAGGGTCCATTCCATCTGTCATGCTATGAGATTGACATTTCATGTGTGAATGCACTTTTTTTTTTGCCTTATGACAATGCTAAGAAATTATAAAATTCTAATTTAACCTAACAACCAAAACATATTTTTAGTAGCATAGAGTGATATTTAAAACAATACTGTTTGTAAAGTTGCTCTTACACTAGCTATTCCAGAGGCAAATGTCTGTCTGAAGCTTCTGTTTGTCTCCCTCCTGACAGCAAGACCCAGATTTCTTGCCCCATGTTCTCCACTTGTAAAAATCTGCAATTACACTTTGTCCCTAGCTACTGGGGGGAAAAGAGCTTAGTGCTGTAACCCTAATTGATGTTTCTCTCTGTTGGACAGCTGGTGGTCCTGTTTAAGAAATGCACAGATATCAAGGGTCTCATGTTTGACTAATTAGTTGACAACTGAAATTCAGTGTTGGAGACCTCTAAGGAGAATCCCTTCCTATATACATATACAAACATAAAGAGTGATGAAAACTTCAAGATCACTCGGAAAAGGAAAGGCCTTGGATTCATTCTGGACAGTTTCCTTAAAATGTGAATTCGAGGGTAAGAATCAAAAGATCTGGAAATCAAGTCAGTGGCAAGCTCTTAGTGCTCAACAGAATGACAAGAATTTAACAGTTTGCTTTCAGGAAAGATGCCAGACCTCACAGCTCAGTAGCAGTACTCCCAGGTGGAGGTAGAGCCCTGACCCATCTGAGGCATGTGTTGTCCAGCTGGGTCAGAACACACAGTCCAAGTAATGTGTTACCCTGCTCCTGAATCTTAGCAGCCCTAAAAGTAATGTATGTCTTATTCTTTAGTTGTCTAATATTAGCACTGGGAAGTTTTCAGGTTAATAATTCTTCTGAAGTATGCACTATCATTAGTTGTTGCAATTCTGAATATTCTTGTTAGCTATCAGTGTCCTACCCTTTTTTCTCATTCATATTAACTTTGGTTTCAACATCATCTTTATAGCAAGGAGTTCACAGTTTTAATTAACACGGTATGAAAAGACATTTCCTTCGCTTTGTTCTGAGCCCACGGTAGAATGCAGCTGTAATGAGTCAACTCTTAACCTGCATTTCCTGAAACACTAGATTTTGTCTTCATTTCTAAATATATAATTCTAGAATCGGCTTCAGACACGTGAATCTCAAATCCAATTCATTCATATTCAATCTCTCTAGTCAAGAGATTAAAAGGAAATTCTTTGTCCTCTCTCTGATTTTACCACTCAGCCATTGCTACAAGAAAGACCAATGGACTTTATTTCCCCTTGGATTTTGTTCCCACTTTTCCCTTCCCACAGCCTTACCCAGGCCAAAAATAAAGAGTGAAGTGAAAGTGACATCTTTCCTCAGTTCAGTCAATCAACTACAGAACAGCTTATGACAAAAGAGATACTATTTGACTATGTAGACAAGACACTATTTATCTCTCATTAGAGAGCTTTTCTGGTTTAGATTATGCAAGGCAGAAGAAGCAAAGCCAGTACAGCTGCAGGCAAGGATCCGATTTTTCCCCAACTCACATCGCAGCTAACAGCCATAGGCCTGCCCACTTGTGTGTGCCTATATGTACACCATCTCCAGCTCCAGACTTCCCACTCCCACCAGGAAAACCTGTTAGGCTTGTAGCATTTTTACTACTCTCTTTGCTGCAGTCATACTTTCCTTGCTGTGTTCCTGGATTAAGTGTATTTTAGTCAAGAGTGTAGGAGTAAATAAAAACATGGGGATTTTTCTTCTTTATGTTTAATCCCACCATTTTCACATGCTGATTCTGGTCACTAAATTAAGTGCTACCAATTCTTGCTGTTTAATTACACCTGTATGTCTACAGACAGTCCTTGACCAGCCAGATCTGTCGTGTCTGTCAATGAAGAGAAATTTCATTTGACTGACACAGATTATTAGTAGTATTGGTATCATCTTAATCACAGTATTACATACATTTTATAGGCAGAGATTCTGCCTTACAATGCCTCATCAAGAGCTGAAAGTCCTTCAGGAAACTCCATGTGTGTACATATGCATTGTGTGTGTGTATTTGTGCAGTATACACACAGACTTACACAAACACAAGTGAACTGAATCAATAGCCCTAAAACTTCTAAAGGCATCTAGCCACCACAAGCAACAACCTCCTGTCAAAAGGGGAAAGAAATACACAGGCGCAGAGTAATTCATGCATGTCAAGAAAAGCACGGTAAGAACGGTCAGAGGAGGAGCAGCCCAAGCACTGCAGCAGAAGGGAGCCCCAACCTGCTACTGTCTTCCGAACACCCCAGCAGGTGGATCTTGTTGCCTCCAACGATAGTCCAAGGTGAGAGGCACAAAGTGGTTTCTCAAGCACCACAGCAAGCAATATTACCAGCTCTGTTGCACAGACAGAAAATTAACATGCATGCTCCCCAGCCTGCCCCAGGCGGATAAACCTGCCGCCTGTCAGCTCGCATCCTCGTAGGCAGGAGATAGCAGCTGGGGCAGCCGCCAGTACATGCTGCCTGACAGCACCCTCTCCAGAGGCCTGATATTATTACAGACCGCACCTCTCTCTCCACACGCTGAATTAACTTGTTCTGACTGTGTGACAGCTCTGACGACTGCCCGCATGCATGCAAGAAGCCGGGGTCACATGCTGTTGCGTGCATGGCCTGTCACCAGCCGTGCCACTAAAACCAGACAAAACCTTGTCAAGGGAGATAAACTCCTCCAGAGGCAGAGGTAAGCGACTCTTCTCATGGCACACCTTGTGAGGGTTTTGATCAAGTTCAAGGACAGTATCCTCTGACAGGGGAGCTGGGTATAGGTGGGAAGGCACACACACGTGCTGGAGCACACGCATGCACGCACACATGCAGAGAAAAAAGCAAAGGCAGGTTCAGCTGAGGGAGCACAGGCAGGAACGCTGGCGGGGGCACAGCTTGCTGTCAGCTGTCTCATGATAAAAGGGACAAAGGAAAAAACTGCCAATTCTCCCTGAAAAATGACATCAAAAGGGAAGGAAAAAAAAATCATGTCCTCCCACTTTGAGGTTCTGAAGCTCTGGATGTGCCCAAAAATTTTCTCTGCCAGGGAGCATAGAAATTGAGTGTGCAAAGAAAAATGCCTTGTTAAATTCAGCAGTTAGCTTCTGCTGCAGAAGATACCTCTGCTTACGGCACACCTGGCACAGCCTGGTAAACCTAGCTGAAAAATTGCTTAATATTAAACTCTTTTCTTCACCTTTCTTCATGAGCCTTTATCCTAAACATGAAGCCCACAGGCGATTGCACTAATAGTACTTTCAAAGAGTTCCTACAGAGTACTCCCTGCTCTGCATCTCAGTGAGCTGTACTCCAAGATAAGGAGAGTGGTAGGGCTAAAAAACCCACTGTTTGTTATCTTCTTTTGATTTGAAATAAAGAAAATTTCCATTCTACTTGCTCTTCACCCTTTTGATTTGAACTAAAGAAAATTTCCATGCTACTTGCTCTTCACCCTAAAATACCAAGGAAATGTGTTCACTCCCTGTATTATTTGTCACAAAAATACTAGGTGTCTGAGAGATACAAGGTTTTTCACTATTCAAATGAAAACACTCAGCTTACCAAGCATGTTTGATCAGTATCTATGGAAAGCAGTTACTGGAAATAATGTACACTTTGGAAGTCATATTTAGTCCATAGTCTCTCTGCTTCGTATTTCTGCCATCACACAAAGAAGCCTCCCTACAGTCTAAACACCTAAGTAAACAGAAGCTCCTACTGCTGTGCATTACCAGCATAGCACAAAACAACTGGAATATGCTGCTTTGGCCCACTGACTTTGCTAGCAAAGGGAAAACGGAGGCTTACAATTGGTAGCATGTTATTTTACAAAAAAATTTTTCTTTTTATGAGCTCCGCAATCGGAACTTAACAATGGGAAGGGTGTTAGCCCCATCCAGAGTAAATGAAACACTATTTTATGTTTTCATCCCATCAGTAATAAAAAAATAAGTTTAAATGGACACTAACTGACATGTTTAAAAAGCAACCTTTGATGCAATTAACCTGTAAGTATCAGGGAAGTGTGTTACTTAGAGACAATTGCTTCTAAGAGAGGATTTCTACATCTTTAGTCCCAGGCCAGCAGTGATCAAATGTTACCTTTTTTTTTCTTTTTCTTTTTNCTGTATGGAAACAGTTGCTGGTCTTATTCCCAAAAACCATACGAAAATCAACTCAGTTGGGATACATTGTAGCATTAACAGGTTCCTGGCTACAAGTCCCTCTGAGAAGCAATGACAGTGGGATGGCACAGGTTTACTTTGCTTTTGTCTGTGCCGTAGTCTTTCCTGAAAACCTCCAAAAGAAGAAAACTTTCAAAGCTTTACCTTCCTTAAAATATCAGAATGTCATTAAGTAATAAGCCACTTTCTGATTATTTTAAAAAACATATTTGGTAACAGAAAACTTGTACTTTTTTGAAATGAGTGGAATGTTTCTTTGCCAGTTGGTGGTTTTTTAAAAGCTTAGCATGTAAGGAAGCAAACTAACATTAGTGTCCATTTGCACAGAATCACCTGGAGTAAAATATTTTCAGGGTAATACTCAATATAGTATAGTACAGGCACTTCTAACAGCAACAAGTATGAACCAAAATCCAGACACAAAGATCCCAAAGACCTGAAGGTTTTTTTCCTGTTGGAGCTCTATATGTGTGATTTTACAGAAGGATCTTAAGAAAACAATCCCCTGCTCCTCAGCAAGTGGCAACCTCAGGCTAATGGCTAGCCATAACTTAGAATGAAAGAAAAGAAAATGAGAATTAAACTACTTTTTAATGTCTATTCATTCTATTCATTCTATTCATTCACAGGAAGCCTGTGATTTTCAGAGGAAAGTCTGATGAGCAGTGAGTCAAGAGTTCCAGAAGTGGAAGATCCTGTTAGCATAATTTTTTTTCACTTCTTTTTCTAGGTATTTTGCTCCATAGGCTTAATGAATTGTCTTTCATATTTTTGAGTCACCTCTCATTCATCATGCCTATCCAACAGAAAAAGCATAATTTTCCATTGACCTCTTAGATTTTGACAATCTTCAGACTTCTTCTAGAGTATAATATTCCTTTTTATTTTGAGAGAAAAAAATAAGCAAGGTTATGTTCCTTAGGATCATGTAATGAAAATCCTTTAAAGCATGGGAACACAAACATGTCTGGCTGAGAACAGCATAGCCACAACCAATTCACTAACTTCTTCTGTCAGTTTATCAATTTGGAATAATCATGGTACTCCTGATCTTTATTTAGTACTGAAGTGGTACAGAGTCTCTGGTCTGTAGGAGAGGTTTAGCACATCGTGTTTCATACAGATAGGAGAGGTTTAGCACATCATGTTTCATACAGGGAGACTTGTTCTCACAGACATATATCTTTTTCATCTCTCCTAGTCATTAGTTGGGGATTGCTCTCTCCTACACTTCAGGTTCAAAAATAACTTAAGATTTTTACCCACCAAGGGAACAGTCTCCCTGCCACCCAACAGTGACTAACTGTCAGGTTATCGCTATCTTCAATTGCCAACTATCAATAAAGTAAGTAAAATAATAATAAATATGCATAATAATACTGTATGACCTTAATGTCTAATGCTGAAACTATGACAGAACTCCGATCAGGCACTTTCTCCAACCTACCATGGTTTGCAGATGGAATACACCTCTTGCTTTCTAGTGTTTGCAACTTTAGAGGCTGCTGACTGAAGCAATTGAGAACTGCTGTAGCAATACTACCATGAAACACACTGGCTGTGAACTGAAGCATTATATGTTAGCCTCCTAACAGGACATTGTCAGCATATGATAATGACAGTTCAGTGCGTTAGAAAACATCAGCTTCTTATTCCTAACTCCGAAGAGGCTGGAACACAAATACATTGCAAAAGAAGCCAATAACTCAAAAGAAAAAAAAAACCTGAAAGAATATGCCACTTCTGGATGCTAGTGACAGGAGTAATACTATCCAGATTCTTCACTATTAACTGGGGGCTAGTGCAGCTCTCCTAGAATATGACTGCTCCTTGCAGCTTGAGGAATGAAAAATCCCAATTCCATTTTCATTTCCATTTCTCATTGCACTGCTTCTGGCTGAGAGGGAGTTCATTTTCTTCAGAGCAGCCCAGAAAGCACTGCGTTTCTGATTTGTGCTGAAAACAGTCCTGATAACACACCAATGCTTCAGCTGCTGGTGAAAGGTGCTTGCACAGTGCCGAGGCTTTCTCTGCTTCCCATCCTCCCTGTGCCTTCCAAGTGAGCAGGATCGGGAT
>VZRQ01005624.1:422809-444059 GCA_013397975.1 Machaerirhynchus nigripectus
GCCAGGCCCAGCCTGGCCATGCGGCCAGAGCCCTGTTACCAGCAGGAAAGCCGGAAGGAAGAGAGATTTCCCGGGCTCCCACCTGGTTTAAATATGTGAATTTCAAGAAGCACTATTGGTCTAAACAACTGTCCATCAACTCAGGTTCAAACCATCACAGCTTCAATGGTTAAACTGTCCGTGCCTTCATTCACAAGCCTTCTCCCTTTCCTTGTATTTCATTCCTGCCTGGCAGAAGAGGGGAGTCAGGGAGTGGCTGGAGTGCTGTTTGGCTGATGGCTGGAGCCAACCCACCACATATCTAGACATGTCCTCTTTCTTTTCAGCAGAAGTTCCTAATAACTGTAGAAATCACTTAGAACAAATCAAAGAGAATCATTATGGTGCCAATACATTATTTTGCACCTCTTTTAAAACCCATATATATGTAGTGGAACTCTGAACACGTATCTGTTGCTCACAGTCAGAAACAGTTTTCACAGACTGATTAAGAGAACACCTTTTTCTTAATACTTTTTTTTGTAATTCAAATACCTTAGTATGAATTATCATCCAGAAAAGTCATCAATAAGGCAAATTATCTTCTTGGCACTGGACACAGAAAATGGAAAGTTTACTGGTCTGTATCTTTCCATCTGTGTCCTGGAAGACTTCATAAGAAATGTGGAGAAGGCACCATAGTTAATTATTATGTTTATCCCAGTTTCTAGCATGAGGGAAAGCATCCCAGACATGGAATCTACCCAAAGTGCTGCTGTTCTGCTTCTATGTCCACATAACCCTCAGCCTTTGCTTTGATTCTGTGAACATATTTTGTAACATGGCTTCCACATCCAACCATGTTCATTTTGCAAATAAATTTGATATAAAATTGCTTTTCTTAAAACTGTGATATTCACCTCCTCCAGGTAATGGTACTCAATTACTCAACCACAATTACACTGTTAGGACTGTAAGCAATGTAGAATGTAGATGCTTTAATTGGGGTTTGAGGTGTTACTTCAAACCTGTGCAAGTGGGGGCATCTCTACATGAGCAGTTACTGCAGAGCAAGAGTGGGCTGCTGTGCCTCAGCTGCTCACCATGGAGGTCCTTCTGTGACAGTTTCAGAGAGGATAGAACAGTGTTTGATGCAGGCTAAAGCTCTTCTTGCTGTTCTGGACAGTTGCATAATGACTCGGCCAGAAAACATCCCAGAGCTGCTAAAAGAGGGCAAATAAGATTAATAGTTGGTGTACCTACTTGGTTGTTTGCATGTTCCCACATATCAAACCTCTGGGTTATGTTACACTGTTAACTTGCTTTGAATCTTCTGACCCAAAAGGATATTTCCCAAGTGCTCTGTTAAAAGAACTTTGCAAGATTCTTGCTGCTGTGGTTCCACTGTGTGTTTCATTTCATTTGGGGAAGGGCAATCTCACCAAGGATTAATTCTCTTTGTTATCTCAGTGAGCCATAATCTGAAAACCACTGCCAGGGTGTCCACAGCTGCAGTAGCTTGGCAAGCAATCTTTTTCAGCACATTTATAGCATGATTACTTTGTATGGTAATATACAACCACTGTGTTGTAATCTGCACTAACCTAATCAGTATGGATGTACTCCATATTCAGGTTCTTTTTGTAATTGTACTTGCCAACACATGGTTTTATTAACATAGACTATAAAGTAATTAAGAAACATACAAAAATAATACTTCTGACATTTTTACCCGAACTAAAGACTCCTAAACATGTATGTTTCATTGGATTATTTTACAAGTTTACTTATTTCAGGGTTCCCAGAAGGATACATGAATCTAAAAAAATGCCGTAATTTAACTATCCCTATTAATGAAATTCTCTAGACTTCTATCACCGTGGAGCTTTATGGTGAACTTCTGAATACCAGAATTTCTTTTGCACAGCTGAGCTTTCAGAATCTAGCGTTGATGAGATTCATTTCAGTATATTAGGGTGAGATAAGGTATGCAAATTTCAGATCATTAAAAAAAGAATGAATGAATTGAAAAAGAAAGTAATTGTTATTTTGAAATAAAAATATTTGAAAAATAAAGTAATCCTTATACCATTGAATGCTGGCATAAAGAATTCCTAGCATGAAATGTGTAAGTTTGCTCTTGTTATAAACTGTTATAGAAAAATACCATAATGTCCAAGTGAACTTAATATTTGGTGGCATCCAAGCTATTTGAGGTCCAATAAGTATGAGTACAAACTTAGTATAATAAAATAAATGGTCATCATGGTTTAAGCCTGGCTGGCGATGAAGCACCACGCAGCCACCTGCTCAGACCCTCTGTCTCCCCACATACCCCAGTGGAATAGGAAAAAGAATTGAAGTAAAACTTGCATGTTGAGATAAGGACAATTTAATAATTGAAAATAAAGTAAAATACAATAATACAGTAAATTATAATAATGATTATAATAAAAAAGAGACAAAAGAAGTGACACACAATGCAATTGCTCACCACCCACTGACTGATGCCAGATCCTACTTCCCAAACCCAGATCAGCCCTCCCGTCCAAGTAACTCCCCCAGTTTACATACTGGGCTTGACATTCACTGGTGTGGAATATCCCTGTTGGGGAGGTCGGGCCACCTGTCCCAGCTGTGCTCCCTCCCAGTTTCTTTTGTGTATATCCTCACTGGCAGAGCATGAGACAAGGAAAAAGGGTTCCTGACTCAGGATAAACACAGCTGAGCAAAACCCAAAACATCAGTGTGTTATCAACACCATTACCATTCCGAATCCAAAACACAGCACTGTAGCAGCTGCTGAGAAGAAATTAACTCTATCCTGGCTGAGACCAGAACAACGGTTAAACAATTCCAGTTGTCTTTTATGTTTGTGAAATGAGACCCTTCCTGTCCTCCAAAAAGAAGAGAGAAGAAAATCTAACAATAATACACACGCATACAGAAACACCTCCTACTTCAAAACAGAGATATAGTCCAGTATTACATTCATATCTGTACAGAGTATTCAATTTTCTACCAATTTTGAGATAATAGATAGGAAAAAGCTCTCTAACAAATACCTTTTACAAAAAGAAGACAAGAGAGTTCTGCTCTTTTTCATAGTAATCATGAAGCAGAACCTTACACTGCTTAAGCAGAATCAAGTAAGCAGAACCTTACACTGCTTAAGCTGTTTTGAAGCTGTTTATTACAGCAGCGAAGTCCCCTTTCCTCCTGCACTTACACTATTATGCATGTGCAATTCATAAAATATTTACATGTGTTGCCTCTTTTTTTGTTTTGGAAAGCAAAAGAAAGATAAAACATAAATTTCCTCAACAGCATGTGTATGCAGAAACACGTATGTGAGGTAGGGTAATTAGTTTATCTTTAATCAACTTTTTGGTACATTAGGGGCCTTCTCATTACATCTTCACTATGTCAGAAATTTTCTGATATCAAATGTTGCTTCCACCATCTTTCCACTGCTTTTCTTCTCTTTTTCTTCTCTTTCTGTCTGCTCTCCTTCTTTCCTTAGCTTTTTAATAGTTTATAACCATTCCCTGTTGCATACTGGCTGAGAAAGCTCTTTCAAGTCCCTGGTGAAAATCAACAAGTTATAGTGATTCATAAAAGTAAGACTGTCATCATTATTGTTCAATTATTGCTGTGTCTGAGGAAAGATTCTTCAAGTGCTGGAGATGTCTTCAGTAATATTTATAATCTGCACTGAACAGTGTTAATGAATGAGTGGGTGTACATTCTGCTGAAATGCAGTGGTATTTGATTTATACTAAGTCCAGGTCTGATTGTTAAAGCTAAATCCATTAAACTGTCTCTTAGATCTGCCTTAATGTACTTCCCTGCATACAATAGAGTTTAAACATTACTTAGCTTTTCATTATTGGTTGAATATTTGTCTTTATTAGATCATTCTGTGATAAATGGGACATGGGATATTTTGAAAAATAGCAGTTTATTAAAGCTTCACTTGTCAGAAAAAAAATCTAAAAAATTATCAGCATGTTTGCTAGAAAATAATCAGATTATGCTAAAAGTGTAAGAAGAATTTCAAAATATTAAAACCTAGTTCATAAAACCAAGATGCTCAAGGAAGAAATTCACATTTCATCTTGGGGAAAAGAAATTCACAAACAGTTTTCATTTGGAAGGAAAAAATATACTTTGAATATACTTTGTTTACCTAAGCTGTCACCTTCTAAGTGTCTCCAAGGGGGGAGTTTTTTTCTCTAGCTCAAAATTGCTCTCTCCTTAGAAGGAAAAAAAAAACAACAACAAAAAAAAAAAAAAAACAAAAAAAAAAAAAAAAAGCCATTAAACAGAAGTGTAAATGGGAAAGACAGTGTAGGGAGAACATGGAGAACATGTAGGAAATCATCAGCTTCCAGCTCAGGTTAGGCATTTCTGCAAAGGCCATTGAGTATTAAATACACAGACTGACTACTGCGTTTCTTCTCATCTACAAGAGTTTTCCATTCACAGTACATACAAACCCAGCCCAGGACTGACAAGTCAGTCTGGGTTGTATTTCTGATACTGTCTCCATGCAACACTTCTATTTTTCTTACCTGTTATTGACTACAATCAGAGAGAGTTTCTCCATCACTTTTCATCTATTCTATTCAACTCATTTTACTCAGGAAATAAAGCCTCAGTAAAGGCTTGTAGGCTTAATTTTATCTTACGAGGACTGGTCAGCCATTTCATAGAATGCAGCTCATTTACAGGTAGATAATCCTTCTTTTTTGGTGCAGGAGACATTAAACAACATCGCTTCTCTCCTTATATTCCCACTGTTCCTCTAGGCACGTATTTAATTGCCAAAATTTCTCTCAACCCAGTAGTGCCATCCTCTTCTCAAAAATCCTTGGCTCTGATACTCTAGCCCTCTCCTGCCCCCCCTGCATTGTCTGGTCTAAACTCATGTTGCAGAGCTTCTTCACCGGCTACCAAATACCAAAGAGTTTTGTACAGGGGGCTAGGGGGGTGTGCATAGTAATACATTATTACCTCCCTGCCACATGCATTAAATAAATTAATATCACAGTCTAGTACTGTCACTGCTGTGCATGACATGTAAGAGTCAGAGTTGTGCCTTTCCAACAATGCAAGATCACTAGAAGCACAAGTTTACCAGCTCCCTGAGTGTTTCATCTTTCTAAGGGTTCACAAAACCCACATGGTATGTGGAACACTAGAGCTAAAAATTGTGAGTCTCTGGAAGTCCCGTGCACACGACGAACCCTGGACACATGTCAAAGGCTGCTCCTGTGCCTCAGAAAGGACAAGACTCTTGTGCGATTTTTAACTTGTCCCTCACTTGGAAATCTGTCCAGAAATGCAGTACAGATCCAAGTGTATAAACACCTGTAAATTTTTACAACATATTTGGAGAAGATTTACAAAAGTTCCACAGATTATTTTTAAGTTTTCAAAATTTCATTCTTCTGTATTCTTATACTCTGATCTCTTTGAAGACCCAGAACTGAACTCAGTTTTCCACAAATGGTCCTGTCAGCACAGGCAGCCTGGGTTTTTTGCCTGTGTAACTCTGGACTTGGCCAACATGTAAATATGTCACTTTGGACTGGCAAAAACCTTTGGATATATTTGAACCCAGGTTTTCCTAAGGTTAGGAGGGAATTTCCTTTAAATCAGTACCTTAAAGCTGGTTGGGATATAAAGGGCTATGAATTTATTTGTCTTTCTTGCTATAAAGAGATTTTCCATTCTTTTAGTATGTTTCCTTCCCTAGGTCTGACAAAATCAGACCATCTTCAGAGAGGGCACTCGTTTTCCTAGCTGGAAGAGGCTTTGCTGGCTCCCAGAACTAGCAGGTAAAAGGAATTTCCAAGTGATACAGGTTGTTTATTACAAGCACAAGAGGCTACTTGCAGATGAATATTGGTTCTTGATAGTACCATGAACCCTGCTGTAATCTGTCTCCTAGAGAAGACCATAAATTCTGCAAAATATTGTGGTGTCTGCTTAGTGGCAACTTAGTGGAGAGAACCAATAATTGAATGAAGGTTACTGAAGATCAGTTCTGGTCACAAAAATGGTATATGCTAGAATCTGAAGCTGTCAGAAAATCCCATGAAAGCATCATCCTTTCATAATTAATAACCCTGAGACCTGCTGATATACTTTTCTTTTGATTCACTTTTTTGATAGAGGTACAGAAATGCTTATCACATAAACTGAATAATATAGGTCACTAGAGGAACATGTACAGAAATCTACAAACATGTTGTGGTACTTTCTGTCTTCATTGTTTTTGATTTTATCTCATAATTTTCAGACTTTTAAACTAAACAATGAAAATAAAATAGAAAAAAAACTAAAAAAAAACACTTCATCTCCTACTGTGTTCCAAGGCAGGTAATAATGTTGTTGTTGTTGTTGTTGTTGTCGTTGTTGTTGTTGTTGTTGTTGTTTTGTTTGTGGGGTTTTTTGTTTGCTTTTTGCTTTTTGGTTCTTGTTACAAAGACTGATATTTTCTGGGCTCATTCCAGTTACGAGTAGGGGGAGAAGGGATATATAATGTCCATATTATACAAAAAACACAGTAGATGCTGACTTTGGACTTTTGGAAACACGATCATTTTCTCCCTGTGTTTGCCTGGCAAGGTTTTAGCAGTGGGAGGGGCTACAGGGGTGTCTTCTGTGAGAAGCTGCCAGAAGCTTCCCCCATGTTGGTCAGAGCCAAAGGCAGATGGCTCCAGGATGGACCTGCTGCTGGCCAAGGCCAAGGCTGAGCCCATCAGTGACAGAGGCAGTACCTCTAGAAGAACGTACTTGAGAGAGGGGAAAAAACTTGCTGTGCAGCAGTAGTCAAAAGAGTGAGAATATGTGATAGGAACAACTCTGTAGACACTCAGAAGTCAGTGCAGAAGGAGGGGGTGGAGGTTCTCCAGGCGCTGGAGCTGAGATTCCCCTGCAGCTGTGGAGCAGTCTATGGAGGTCCATGGGGTGCACAGATCCACTTGCAGCCCCTGGAGAACCCCACACAGGAGCAGGTGAATGGAAGCTGTGACACCATGAGAAGCCCATGCTGGAGCGAGGGAAAAATGTGAGGAGCCCTCCCACTGAGGAGGAAGGAGCAGCAGAGACAAGGTATGATGAACTGACCACAACCACTGTTCTCTGTTCCCCTGTGCTGCTAGGAGGAAGGAGGTGAAGAATTCAGCAGTGAAGTTGAGCCCAGGCAGAAGGGAGGAGTGGGCAAAGGGTGTTTTATTCTCATTACCCGAATCTGACTTGATTGGTAATAAATTTAATTTTTTTCCCCACATTTGTTTTGTCCATGAGAGTAACTGCTGAGTGATCTGTCCCTATTCTTACTGCAATCCATGAGCCTTTTGTTGTATTTTCTCTTCCCTGCCCAGTGGAGGAGGGGAGAGATAGGGCCATTTTTGTGTGCACCTGGTGTTCAGATGCGGTTAAGCCACCACACATTGCTAGCTCTGATGGCTGACTTCCTGCATCTTGTTTTTCAGTAGCTAGCACAGAAACTTCACACCAGATGTGCCAGGGGATTTTGATGTTCCCACAGCATATTTTTGCCCTGCTGAACCTGCCCCACATGCCAGATCAGCCTTGCTTAGGTAGTCATTACGTTGCATGGCCACCCCAGCCTACCCGAATTTACCACATTATCTGTTAATGGACATATGCCTAGGAAAGCCTCCTCTGAGCAGAGCCCAGATTTTAGAGTTCCACAATTCCATCCTAATTCCCAATTTTAGGATTATTACTATGCCTGTTAAAAAGCAGAGGTATCTGTATGTATCCTCTCTCAGACAAACTGATAGCCAGTGCCTAGTGTGAGGAAAATCAGGTATGTCTTATTACGAGATGCGTGATAGCACTTCTTAAACAAATTATACCTTTATGAAATTAACTTCTTATTACTATTAATAATTTAGAATAATTTAGATCTGTTTGCAGTACTGTGACTAGAGAAAAGTGAAAGCACAGATGTCAAGAATTAAAATCCAAGCCAAAAAAATTATATAAAAACTGTACTATTCTCTCACCCTTGTAAGAGATTCCTCTAAGGGAATGTCAAGATTCATTAATGAGACAGTGGAAGAAACTTGTTATGACAAGTTATTTTGCCCACAATTAAGTTGCACAGGGAGCCGTGTTTGACTTTGGCTGTGCTAATTCCCAGAGAGGTCACGGATTCCCCACCCCTGGAGGTGTTCGAGGCCAGGTTGAATGGGGCTCTGAGCAGCCTGGTCTAGTGGAAGATGTCGCTGCCTGTGGAGCTAGATGATCTTTAAGGTCTCTTCCAACCGTAACCATTCTATGAGTCTATGATGCCATGAATTTGCAGTTACCAATCTGCTGCTCCCACCCAGTGTGCTTCTGTAAGGTCTTTTAATGTCATGAGCATAAACACGCTGGTGCTTCCGCACCTGGGAGGTGTTTAAAAAAGGAAACATCTTTCTATTAGGTATGCACTTTCTAGCTGAACACATATTTCCCATCTTACGGCTAGATCCGGTTTCCAGTGAAGGTAACAGTCTTTCCATTTCAGCGGTAGACAGAACAGAATTTTAATTATCTTTCTATGGAAAAGAAAACACTTGGAGCTAGTGAGTAATAGGAATGCCTCACACTTCTGTGTGCCCTAGAACTACCACTACAGTAAATCGCCACAATTTGTGTTTCCCCATGGTAAAACTCTGCAGAGCATAGTAGTTTTCTTTGCATGGTGCCACCGTGCACCTTTAGGGTCTGGACACAGCCCAGAGGTAAGCATGTTATTAAAAAAATACTACAGATAAGAAACAATAGGCCAGAAAACTATCCCATTAAAAGACTGATGATATATTCCAGAAGCCAAGCTTTTAGTGATAAATGTGCTTATTTTAGCTGCATAACTATTTATAATTCATCATTTTGGTAAAAAGAGGGAATGTTTCATTTGCACTAGTGTTGTACTTCTCAGTTTGGGCAAGAAAAAATTAGTGATTAACGTATTTAAGAGCACAAACAAACACAGAGGACATACCAGACTTTGAGAAATAAACAGACTCTGCCAGTAAGTAGTATTTATCATCTTTTAAAAGAAACATATATTCTAGGGGGAAAAAAAAAAAAAAGGCAGTAACATATTTTTCCTAGTATATATTTGTCCTGTGCAGAGTTGAAGACAAAAAAAGAACCCTCAAGAAAATATCCTTTGTCACCAGATACCATATTATGATAAAAATATAGAAATTAGGTCCTGATGGAGGGAACAACTGGCAAAGAGTTACTGTCTAATTGGGAATTATGTTCTGCAGAGACTCCTCGAGAAAGAAAAGCAGGACTTGATCCAACATTTCCCATCATGAACTTGCCAGTAAATCAACAAGTTCCTGAATGGTTTGCTTTCTTTTTGCTGAATTCAGTCCCACAGGTCCAAGAGCTTTCAAGGATAATTCAATCCTAAACATGCGTTGGGTCAAACTTCCTTATGTAGGCTCTGAATAGCCCCATCAAGTCAGTGGAACCAGTACACGAGTGCCTTCGATAGTGTTATTTACTTTTCATCGTATGCCTGGAGTCTTACATAATTTTATAAGGAAAGCAGGTCAGCAAGAGTAATTCCTGGATATATATACAGTCACTTTGCTTGCAGCAATGTTTTATCAGTGTTGTACAACTGTCGTTATATACTGCTTTAATAATTTAGTGTGTTGTGCGTTATATTGGGAAAATACTCATTAAAAGTGTCTACAAGTATTATATCCAAGTCTGAAAAATAGACCTGAATTTACATTCCCTATATGTTAGTTTCTCACACAGAATCTAACAAATAGACACAGCTCTATTCTCCCTTATATTTTGTCTTGGTGTAACTCAGCTAATTTAATTAGCTAATGGAATTTCTGTTAGTATGCGTGGAGTGTTAAACATTAATTTTTCCTCAAAGGTACAGAATGAGTTACAACAAGAGACCAGACTCACTAAACAGTAAGCCCTAGGAACACATGGGACAACACCTGCAAAAACATACAGATTTCTAGTTCCTGCTAGGTGACTGAATCTCAGTGCCTTCAATTAAAGCTGGCCATTTAAACACCTCTATGTTTTGGTGCCACATCAGCTGCAAGAACACACAAACTTTCACTGTGATCAACTAAGCTGTCTTAGCCCACTGCCTGTAGAACCTGTCCCAGTAACAGTATACACGCATGCTTGCATATATCCAGAGACTTCTCTGTGTGTGCCTATCTGTCTGTGTGTGTGCATAAATGTATACATATGCAGAATTGTCGAAATACGGCTTGATGTGCCTACCTGTTACTTCTCGTAATCTTCACCTATGGTACTCTGTGTGCATGAGACACAGGACTGACATGGATAGAAGACAGTAAGGCTTAATTTTTAAAAGATTCCATCTGTGATTAATATTGCATCCCAAATGATAAAAGTTTGCATGCTTCCTCTATCTAGTGAAGTTATTGGCAGGACTATCCACGGAGTACCATGTTTTAAGAAAATAGTGCACTGAATTTGCAGTGAACTGACTCAAAACTTGTAGAGAAAGCCCTGCTCCCAGAAGTGTACCATCCTCCCAGACAGACAGTTCACCACTTTTCATAGTATGCCATGAGATATTGCAGGGGCTTTGAATATATTCTGCGTTATTCCCTCCACCACCCCCACCAAAAAAAAAAAAAAGAAAAAAAAAAAAAAGGGAAAGTAAAAGGAAAAAACAAAACAGCTGCCATTAACTTATGGTTGACCATGAATTTGAAGCAAAATGTTGAAATCATAAGGTGCTTCTGGATGTCGTGGTATATGACAGAAGTTTGACAGGCAACCCCTACAAGTGTCAGGCCCCCAAAGCAATGAAGCAGAAAATAAAAGTGCTCCCTAACACGTTTAATATGATTCATCTCACTGTTTCGCTTTGAAATGAGGAACAAAAATGGAAGCATTCCTATTCCCTATTGAAAGTAATCACAGTTTTATTTCCTGCAGTATTTACATAGGGAGAGCTGTTTATTTAGAATCCTTGGTGATAAGGACACGGCAAGCTCATAACTTATTATATATTCTCTTTTCATTTTGTCTTTTTTGGGGCTAGAATTATGTATATTTTATGATAACCCAAAATGACTTATACATAAAAAATACAGACTTTAAAGATAAAAAGGATTAGTAGCAGGTAATGCATTTTCCATGAGTGGCTATAGGGCTCTCAGTTCCAGAATGTACAGGCTGCATACAAATGAATTGATAAAAGTCTGAGGCTGCGGATGGGTAGAAAGGCTCATGCTTTGCTGGAGATGATTCTTAAAGTTACAATAAATCAGACAGACAGTGTCGGCCTTTGAGGATAAACCTGTGATGGCTTGTTGTGCCTCTTTGAATCGCCTCAGAGGCCCAGGGACTAAAAAGTGCCTAGATGTCACATTAAATCTACCGGGAGGATGGAGCACTTCAAAGAGGAACGCAATCAGATCTGATGGAAAATACATTTTCTGAAAGCTACTGACAAAAAAGTAATCTTTGATGTGGATGTTGAATAACAATTGATATTGTCTTTCCTGACATTTTTCATTATTGCTGTCTTATACAGCCTACTTCATGTATTAAAGCAATATTAACTGTTTGACAGGGACAAATCCTCAAACTATCACATAAGCAATTGTTTCTGAATTGTCTTAGCCCACTGCCTGTAAAAGCTGTCCCAATAACTGCTTTTAAATATGATGGTATACTCCTTTCCTTGACTACCTAGACAGTGTCTGAGCCTTGGTATAATACAATAGATTCTAAGGGATATTGAAAATGGTTAGGGGGTTATGAGGTGTCATTTGATTAGAAGTAAGGTGCAGTAGTGTTTTCTGAAGGTGACTTTTAATGAGAGAGGTCTATAAAAATTTAGTCCTTATTATTCTCACTCTACAATACACATTTATAGCAAGTGTATCTACCCAAAAATTTTCAATCTCCTACCATTGTTGCAGCTTAAAAGAAGAAAAAAATAAATGTACAGGAGATATTTGTTATTTATGCAAAGAAATAAAAAATTCTCTAGCTATACAAAATGCTATAAATATAATGCAGATGAATCACCCAGTTTTTACTGGAGAGAAATTCATGGAGATTTAAAGGCTACATGTCATTTCAAGGGGCTGGATCCCTCCTGAGGTTTGATGTCTTAACTCCCTACTATAACAATGCACTGCTTTACCAAAGATCTCTATAAATCTAGAACCCCTAATTCCTGGATGACCTCGAGCTACTGACTAGGTCGATGGAAAGGCAGCTGTAGGTCTAATCAAGCTGGTACACAGGGGTTAACTGCGCTAGCAACAGGGAAAGGCACATGTGCAGCAACCCCAAACCTGAGAATAAATTGCAAAAGTGAGGTAATCTACTGCTCTCAGGCTCTCACAAGTTACCAGCATTTCTGTTGCACCACAAAATAATGAAGCTGTGGATGTCCCTGTTTACTTCTAATTTTCTTGACAGTCTTGTTTTTCACATACCTGGAGGGTGGTTTCACCAGCTTTTTCTCCCTTATCATGACTACGAGTATCAGAACCACCACCAGGACACTTCTGCAATCACTCACTTGTTTCAGATGATTAATTTTTTTATGGAAGTGTCCCATGGTAGGGTTTTCTGTTGAGTCCCTCTCCAGGGAAAATGTCTGATGGTTTACAGTTAACCTGTTGTATAGCATGAACAAAAAACAGAATAATTTCTTAAGAGGATCCATAGAGAAATGGAAAGAATATCTCTAGCAGGAGAGGGTAAGCAGCATCACTGTCCAACTGCATAGTGCACAGCTGTAATGCGTTAAAAATTTTAATTAAGCAGGAGAGTTGGAAAGAGAGAGTTCAGCTACACCTCTTTCTGCTGCACAGAAATACACTTCTGTTGCCCTCTGACAGGGAGAACGGCTTTCATTTGCCACTCTTCTGCATCAGTCTTTGCCTTGCCACTGTGTGTGTTCTGGAAGGCAGTCACCCCCAGGAGGATGAGGATAAGTCATGCTGCCACTAACATTTCTGCCAAAACCTAGGTGATGCGTGGCTGGTGCAGAGTTGTCAGATTCCCTGGGGCCAAACATTCAGACATACTTTGTTTCTGCCCAGAAGGCAGTTGCTGTCTTCTCATGAATCAGACACAATGAAACCTTCTTCTCTTGGATGACTTGCAATTGATGAATGACTCTACTCCCACCCTCTAAATAAATAAATAAAAACAAAAAAAGACATCAGTGACATTCTCAGCAGCTTCAAAGGTTATCCTTTCTTATCTCCCAAACCTGACTGTTGCTTTGTTATTTCAGAGTTGGCCGAGGCCAAAAACATCCTGTATATGCTTCAATCCGAAGTTCTTATTGGCCCCTTTAGGACTCCAGCTCCCTGACACTTCAGTTCCACCAGGAGGGATTTCTTTTCTTTCATGCTCTCCATTGCTCTATCCCTGGTGGGAACTCATCCACTCCCAAGTTTCCTAACACCTTTCTTCTGAGTTATTGAAATGAGGCTGCTTGGCCAGCTGAAACTTCTTTGAAGTCTGGGAATACTTCAGATGTCAAGTCATGAAATTTCCTCTCTTTACTTTAGACTGCTGCCTGTGTTTGTAAAAATCTATGAACTACTAACCATTAAAGCCCTGTACACAGTGAACTCCTGGCACTAATTTTGTAATCCTACAGTAAATAGGGGAAAGAAAACCACAGAAATCACTCTGGGGAAAAAACTAGAAGGATAATTGTTGTTGGGGGATGGGAAAATAAAGACCCATTAGCTGGCAAAAGATGTGTAAAAAGCTTTTCGTTTTGCTTTTATGTTATTGAGGTCAAACTAACAATACTCCCTCTGCACAGGTCACGGTTTGCCAATAGAGGAGTTCTGGCTAGCACCACATCAGAAATACTGCAGCCACATGTTATAAGGTAGCCAGCCACTAAGAACCCACGCCACTGCTTCACATTTGTCCACAGTTTTCTGATGGATTTTAACTGGGCGTGCAGGCTTTACAACAGATACACCATTGCCTGTCTGCCTACAGTCAGCATGCATTTCATCCCACATACTCTGACACTGACAGAAGCACTGGACGTGCCCTCACGTCACTTGTGCTGCTGCTCAGGCTGGCAGCGATCTGGCAGCACACAGTTCTGACACTAAACATGGGGCAGCCGCCACTTCCCTTGCTGGTTTGGGGCTTAAAATAAAGTTAAATAAATGACAGTAAGGAGCGATCAGCAGGTCAGTGTGTGAAAGAAATCCAGTTTTGCACTAATGGGAACAAAGCAGTTGTGAGACAGCTGATTTCCAAGGCAAGCAGCCAGAGTGGTTGTCTGGAGCTCCAGGCTCAGGGCGACCCTTCCAAAGATGAATTTTGACTACATTGAAGGGTCAGGAAAAGGAGGAAGAGGGGAAGGGTCCAAGTTGTATCTCCTTCCCATGGTTTCCATATGCAGCCAAATTGCTCCTGCTGGGTAGCCCACATCCAACACGGCATCAGTACAGAAACTATTATGATTCAACCCAGTTCCATGTGGAAAACACAGTCCTCTACTACAGCTGATCATTTTCATATGCAAAAAGAATGGGAGTGTCATGATATCTTAGAGGCTTTGAATCACTGCTGCCGGAGAGGAGGAGCCCAAATACAGCACTTCATTTTGCTCACGCGCTTGCTCAGCTTCTGCACACACACCTCCGCATATTGAGCTGGGCTTGGAGATTCACAGCTTTCCTGAGTAGATCTCTGAAAGGATGCAAATTGCTCCATAATTACTCAGATGCCTTATAGAGGCCTGTGCACTCAATGTCCAATTTATAACCAATCAGCCCTGTACAACAAGCACCTCCACGTACAATAACAGCTGATTCTGTCTGGCTCTCAATTCTTAGAAGTTACAGCCCCGCAGGATGTAACAAGACATTTTTATAAAGCTGTGCAAGTAAAAAGAATCATCAAGGTCACCATTTTCAAAAGCACCCAGAGCTGAAATGAAGGCTAAGCAGATGGTGTGCGGCACAGAGTCAAACCTCTCCTAGCTATGGTCCTTTTTTCCCAGCTCCTCTGAAAAAAATGTGTGCAAAAGTTGTCTACATAAAATCAGCTCTGTTTTTCAATATTTTGCATTAAGATCATTAAACCAGTATCTACTATAGTGTCATGTTTTCAGAAACTATCTGATGAGCATATAATTCTTTGTTTTACCTTTGAACTGATAAGAATTTATAGGTAAGTAGATATTTTTTATGGCAGCGAGTTCTAGAATTCAAGATTCTGGATTTCTTATTACTTTTTGAAATATACCTATTTAAAGAGCAGAACTATAAAAAGAACACAAAGTATCTTCTTCACACTGGTTATGCCAGGATCAGTATTCTTAAGTACTGTTTCCTGTTTCATCACTAAGTTATTCTTTGTCCACTCTGTGGTTTTCATTGTCGGTTTTATTCATAGTGTAAATTAAAGGAATTGCATAACTATCAGTTAATTAACTACAGGCTAATAAATCTACTACATTGACAAGGTGGGTTGGCTCCAGCCATCAGCNCTAATCCTTCTCTTTTAGTTATGTTAATAAACTTCTTCCTAATCTTTAAGTTTAAAGCCTGCTTTGCATTCCTCCTAATTCTTATCTCACAAAAGGTAAAATTGGAAACCAACCCACTACACTAAATTGGTGTTTCTGCCCGGTTTCAAATTAAACCCGCTACAGAAGCAAAAGCTGCATGTGCAGGCAAAGAAGGACAAGGGATTCCCCTGGCCAAGCAGGTACCTGCCCACTCCCCAGGAAGCAGGGCTTCAGCACACCTTGCCTTGAGAATGCAGATGCCATCAGCCCAATTGTTCCTTCTGCCTCCCCCCGGAACTTGGCTGAGCACCATGGGGCATCTCCTTGTCCAGCTGGGGTCAAGTGTGCTGTCTGTGTCCCCTCCCAGCCACTTGCCCATCCCGATCCTGCTCACTTGGAAGGCACAGGGAGGATGGGAAGCAGAGAAAGCCTCGGCACTGTGCAAGCACCTTTCACCAGCAGCTGAAGCATTGGTGTGTTATCAGGACTGTTTTCAGCACAAATCAGAAACGCAGTGCTTTCTGGGCTGCTCTGAAGAAAATGAACTCCCTCTCAGCCAGAAGCAGTGCAATGAGAAATGGAAATGAAAATGGAATTGGGATTTTTCATTCCTCAAGCTGCAAGGAGCAGTCATATTCTAGGGGAGCTGCACTAGCCCATGGAGAAAAGTGGAGAATCTGGATAGTATTCTGGCATCCAGAAGCGGCATATTTTTTGTACTCTTCCAAGAGACTAAGGCAAGCATTTCTCCATTGCTAATATGTTTAAAACATTGTTCTCCCCAGCAGATCTTCTTGATGACATTGTCTTTGCCATATGCCCTTTCTCCTAACTGATAGCCCAGCAGAAATTTTTCCTCCTGCCTGACAAGATCTTCATGAAACTCCCCACTGAGGCCTCCATCGCCAGCCCAAGTGAGGTACAGATGATGTATACCTAGCTGCATACAGGGCTGTATCTTTTCTCCTTCTGAGGCGAACAGACTGAGACTTGTGCCCCAATAACATCCAGACATCTGTCATCTGGGGGAATGTAAGACCCAGCTTTGATTTTTTTATTTCAGATTCATTTAAATGGTTCTTCTGCTCTTCAATTATTTTGCTGATAATTACGCAATTACTCTCATTTATAGTATCATTTTAAAATGAATTGATTTTAGCCAGTCTAATTTGCAAAATAAATTAAGCAAATTATTACTTGATTTTAAATCAAGTAAATCTACCCCTCCATTCAGTTTGCCTGCCTGGTGCCACATCCCACTGTGATGATGCTGGACGTTGCTGGTGTTCATGTGACAGATGTAATTGTTGCAGCCTCCCTTTAATGCAGCAGGGGGAAGATTAGGGGCTGTCGCTGCCTCTAGTTGTGTGGCATTTTGCTTTCCCTGAATGCCTGTTTAAGCTGACCACTTTGATCTTTCTCATTATGAAGATTTATACCATCATCTAGTGGAACTCCCCTTAAACTACAACCCTTTAACTCTTCTACTCTGCACTTTACAGGCAGCCTGAGATGGGAAGAGCTGGCAATGAGGTTCTTGTATTCTAAATATAGGACATCTCTCACAGCAGGAAAATTTGCCATAACCACTGTAATTAAAATCTTGCTCAGTATTTGCCTAATGTCACACTAAATCCATATAATGCTGCTGCTCCCCATGCCACCCATCCCTCAGTGTTATACTTTAGAATCTAGAGACATAACTACAGCGGCATCCACAGCTAAGTTTGTTGTACAGAGAGGAAAAAATACTAGTTAAAAAAGCATATTATAAATGGAGAGAATAAACATGCAGCCTATGCTCTCCACATCGGATGATAAACCATGTCTGAATAAAAAAGGTATTTCATCCTAATTTCTCATCACATTTGAATAGACAGCATTTGCACTTCTCTTGCTGCAATCGCTCTTGTGTAGCAGTACACATATGCTTTTACCAGGCGTAGAAATGAGTTATCATTCTCACAGTTAATTCTCTCAGCTGTGAAAAACAGCATCAAAGATACTTCCTTGTTTAATTCAGGAGTTCCCCCAGACATCTTCAAAATTAATGTGTCCTTCCTAATAGAGAAAAAAATGCGGACTCCCCTATAGTCCCATACTACTTAGAGCATCTAGAGGAGCTTCATGATCAGCAGAAGAAACACACTTAATTCCATGCCATAGAGCTGATTAGGAAACTAAATCAGAGGTAGTGTGCCTTTACATGAGCATGTCCATCAGAAGGTGCATTTCCTGTCCAGGGCTCATGCCTCACACACCTGCTCCTGACTGTGTATCTGCTTCTACAGCTGTTGAAGGAATGCAGTGGACACGTCTCCCCAAAACTGCGCAAGCTGAGGAGGAAGCCATGTGCCCTGCCAAGCTCATGAAGCGCACATGGTGAGGTGCACACAGCCTGCTCCCCACAACATTGCTCATTTCTGGTTTAGCTCTGGCTGCTGGGCCACAGTGATCCAAGGAGTAACTGCAATGACTATCCCGTGAGGGTCAGGCCCAAGATCATGCTGGGATCTGTACCAGGTGTCCTCTTCCTGTTTCCATTTTGTGATGGTACCCAGTGAGCAGCTACACCAGTGCTAGCACCACTACCCCGGAGCTGGAGCAGCACCTTCTATTTCTTTTTGATACATACAGTTATTTTGCCACAAAATATTCTGTCTCCTTTCTACTGTTGCAGCAGTAGCCTGTTCACGCTGCTGAGGGCCTTTCTGGGAAAAAGTGCTGACCATGCATCCATGTTGTGGATTAGTTTGCTTTCACCCTGATTTAACACTAACATAATTTTCTGTGACCAAATGTGCGATGCTTCCCTCTCCCCAAAGGCACGATTATACTCCTTCAAGCCCAGGCATACGAATATCACACCAGTCAAAAGACAACTTAAAGGAGAATAGTAATCCAGTGTAACAGCACTTGTTTAAGAATAGAGTGTACTAGAGAGCTACAGTACAGCTGTTTCATCTAATCTGAAGCATGTGCAGTTCATATTAATAGTTAATTTAATCGGCTTTTAAATCACAGTAAGGTGAACAACAACAAAGAGGCGTGACCTGTCTTTCCTGGAGAAGCCGAGTCACGTTTCTCTCCAACTTCTCCATGTGACGGAGCAGTGCTACAATTAAAGCACAATAATGTGCTTGTTATTCTAGTCAGGCATTAGTTCTAGTAATGGGGTGCTTGGTGGCAAGATGGATTTCCTTGTTAGGAGCTAAGCAGAGGATTAGCTGAATTCTCCATGGAGAAATCTTGATTTGTTCAAGGTCTTTCATGTTTTCTACAGAGAAGGGATTATGTCTACTTAAAGAGGGGGCTTGCTTAAAAAGCTACAAAGTATAAGAAAAGGATTTAGGGCAGTCGGGCCTGTGGTTAAGTAGCTGAGGGGTAGAGGGAGTTTTAAAGCAGTGGATTATTTAAAGCCATAAAGTTCAAAAAATAATTGGTTTAGCACTACTGGGTCAATGCAGAGTAACATGCTGGAAAGACAGTTAAGCATAAGCTAATATTCATTTTACTTCAGCTAATTATTGCAAGGATTCAGAGTAGAGGGTGAAAGAAGAAATGTTCTAGCTCTTTTCTTTGGGGTCCAACCATGCAGCACAGCTCTGCGCTCCTTTGCTTTGCTGTAGATATATGTTGTGACATGCATTACCCACCCGGCACAAGAATCGCAGTGGGCTCTTTTTGAATCTCTAACACTCTTCTCTTAATGAGGCCATGAAGCAAACCATTAAAAGCCTTTTAGAAGAGCTGCAAAATTCAGTCTTCCTGCAGCCTCCTGTCTCAAAGGCAGCTCCGTTCCTCTTCCCCTCCTTCAATATCCTCTGGCAATATCATTAGTTCACTTTGACTGCAATCAGACTCTCATGATCATCAGTGCCTCTGAGAAACCTAAGAAGAAGCACCCTGCTTTCCAGCCTGTTCAGGGGAGTTGCACAGCCCGTGGGGGCCACGCCAAAAGCCTTGACAATGCAGGAGGCACGGGGGACTAGCACGCTTCAGTCGAGAGCATCCTTGGCATTGAGGGAAGAGGTGCAGGCTGCAGTTCACCCTTTACTTTCACCTTAGTCATGCTGTGGGTTCACAGCAGAGATCTGAGGACCGCAGAAGCAAATCCCACCACAGCTGGAGAGAGACCCCCGGGTTCTCCTAGATGGACAGGCCAAGCCGAATGAATTAAGACATCTAGAGAAGTTACTTCTACAGGTAGAATAGAAGAATGAGTCATCACAATCTGAGGACAACACACGCATACAAAAAATGTGCTGGATGGATGGTTTGAAGCAGCTGTTTAAAGCTGTTCAGGCTGGACAACAGCTCAGGAACCAGAGGGTGGTGAGAAAGAAGGTGTCTTTAGTAATTCGCTGGGAACAGCTTAGTGAGTTTAATGAAAGCTAATGAAGAGACATAAGCATCACTAGGGTGGTGGTAGATATACCCTCCAGGCAAAAGTGCTCTTGGCTTGGTTGTGCAGGGTGGAGAAGAGGTAGGAGGTGGCAATGTAGAGTTCATAATGATACAGAGCAATGAAAAGATGAAAGTGCTTGGATTTGGGTGTCACATGAGAAAACTGAAATGGGCTTGTCCTTGCCTTGTACAGTTCTCATATAATCACATTTGGCGTGTTGCATTCAGTCCACAGTCCAAAATACATTGACAAACAGGTGAGGAGTTTACACCAAAGCTTTCCAAAAACTAAGGTTCCACAGGTGCATAATGAGGCAGAATTATAGGAGCTAATTCTGCATGATAGCCTAGCTAAGTGACACCTCAGTGCATGGTGGGGAGATATAATAGGAGATGTCAAATATTCTAAAGCTAGAAAAACATAAGTAATAAATGGAGTTATTTAGAGAATGCATAAAGTATAATGCTGTGAATGGATACCAAGTCAAGATGTTCAGAATGAGTGTCAGAAAATTTACTGAAGTAGCAAATATTCTCCCTAGGAGAAATTGCAAACCTGATTTTTTTGAAAAGTAAAATGTGTACAAATTCAAGATTAAGAAATGTATATTAGAGAAATGCCTCAAGTGGGGAAAAGGAGTACATTTTTGTGTCTGGTATGAACAATATGAGTCAAGGTGCATGGGGATCTGGAAAAAGCAAGTAAGGTATTTGGCCAAACATACGCAATGCTCATTTTGGCAGATTCAGCTAAGCACCTGAAATCCATTAATATCCATACAGTCATCCTTGCAAGGGTTCTGCAAGGTAAGAGAACATATTTACTAGCATTCTATGGGTCTCAAACTGACATAAGAGACTACGAGCTAAATCGCCAATGAGATCAGGCATTGCCACACTCATAGCTACAGACCTGCCCTAGCTCATGCCATGAGCAGGCGAGTGTGTTTGCCAATAGAGTTAACATATGTTTACTTTTACTCTACTGTCAATGCAGAAATGCCTGCAGTCAACTGATGATTTTTCATCCTCTGCCATGACCATAAGACTAGATTCTTTAGAGATTTGTTCTCTGCATGATTTCATTTCCAAATTTCCAAAATCCAGTAAACAGGACTTTTTATCTTATGATAATCCAGGTCCTATTCCTTGTTCTTAGTATAGGTTGCCTATGTAAGACTTTCAAGAAACCATTGTTCATCATTTTGTCTTGACCTACTCTCCCTTCAAAGTGAAATATCAACATTTGCAAACACTGTATCATGAGGGGAACTAATTTTTTTTTTTTTTTTT
>VZRQ01005624.1:457362-499770 GCA_013397975.1 Machaerirhynchus nigripectus
AAAAGCAAGGCCTCCTTTCAGGCATTGTTGTTTTTCTGTGCTCTCCTTCTTTCTTTTTTCCTCAAATTATCCTAAGTAAGGATTTTAATGATATTCAGAAATCACGGCTGTCTTGCTGAATCGCTGTAGGACTGACCTCCCTTGACAGTTCTTAAATTATTCAGCTATCAAGGGCCTGCTAAACATTAAATTAAGCATCCTCTCTCCCCTGTCCTAAACCATTAAGTTATGCAAATGCACAGATAATGGGGCATATGACAGCTGGAGGCATTAATCAGGCAGCTCTGTCTCTGGGCTGTTGTTATGTAGAAACCGCATCTGCCAACAGACAGAAGAGACACAATTAGATCTCACTTAATGGAATAAGAAGAAACTACCGAGCTCTCTACACTTCTGTTAGGTTGTAGACCTGGGAGGGAATAAGGCACTTGGGAAATCTCACTCGCTCTCTGTTTCTCTTGCTCTCCTTTTTTTTCTTTATATCTGCTCTTCCAATTGAAATGAAAAATTACCTGTAATTGTTATCATTTGCAAACAAAGCCTGTCAGAAGACCCACCCGCTGTTTACAATGGATGTTTTTCTTGTTCCTTGCTAAGGTTCTTTGGGGAATTTTCCTTCATTTGTTTTTTTAACTAATGCTCTGTCTTTTGCTGGAGGAGGGTGGAGGGGGGAAGGAAGCAAATAAATGGGTGTCCCTTTACACCATTCGAATTACTGCTTTGAAAATGAACTGGCATGCTCAATCATAGCGAAGAAGCATATGGCTGAGGCATGACTCAGTTTGCCGTTTGTACATATGTGATGATTTCTTTCTCATTACTTGCTAATTATTGGAGACCAGACTTTGCATGCAGATTTTTCTGGCACTTTTAGTACATTTCGCCCCTCAAAATTGCTTCTCCACTCTAACGAGATGAGTGGAGGTGGTGCCCAGAAATTTTGGGGTGTCCTAGAAATTTCTTTAAGAGTGTTGGAAAAGAGCCTAAATAATTTAATGCAGCTTACTTTAAGAGTGGCTTTAAAAATCCTCGTTCAAAATTTGCGCTGTGATGGAACACGGATCAAAAAATACTAAGTGCTAAATGTGCACACACGAGGCACTGTGTTAGGAAGGAACCTATGTCCTACACAGAATGGTCTTATATCCTCTGCTGGAATTTCTGAAAGCCTTCATTATTAATAAAGTATCTGATAGAATTTTCTTATCACGAAGGTCTTCTTTCACCCATGGTAAGCTCTCCCCTTCTCTCTGAAAGAATACCTACTCGAACAACTTCATTAAATCCTTTAGACAAAATCTTTAATATAGGTATTTTCCAATGGAGAGACTGGGCTTTTAATTCAGATGATGTGTTAACTTGTTTTAAAAAAGCAAAGAATATCAATCTTCACTGATACCAACTTGGATTTTTGGAAAGCAGTGACTTTTTTTCAGGGCCTTATGTTAAGATGAAAATGTTCTTGAAGTAGTAAAACAGATTAGTGAGCATACATCAGTTTGTATACTGCTACTCAAACAAGCCCAATATGTGCTTCACGCAGTCAGTAATACAGATCTTCTTCTGCCCAGCTGCCATGATCAGAACTTCTGCCAAAGGTTTTACAATCCAAATTGCTACCTAAACATATTGGTTGAACATTTAATATTGGTCTCTACTCCCACCTACAAAATAATCACCACCTCTTTCACTACTGAAAGCCTGAGACCTTACGAGCTTAACTGTCACCTACAGGTGAGCAAAGCTGGAACCCCATCTCCAAGTGGGAGTAGAACAAATCTCAGAATACCAAAATATCAGGTCTTCCTTAGCAATCCACTTCAGGAAAAAAAAAAGGAAGCACTAGGATAAACATTCTAGATGGTCACAGCTGCCAGATTTCCACATTTAAAAGGAGTGAGAATGATAGAAAATGCAAGCTGCTTCTCTTACTTCTGTGACTGTGTCTCTGACAAGCAGCTGGAGATCTAAGACCTTAAAACAGTAGATCATAAAGCCTAAAGTACTAAATTAATGATGTAGGTTTTTAATTTCTTCAGTGCTTTTCTCTGTTCTTTTTATCTCAGGAGTACTGGGAATTTGGCCCAATGGGTATACTTCATCTCTATCGCCACTTTTTATGCAGAGGACAACTTTTCCTACTGGTCCAACAATCTTCAAGGTAGGAAAAGTAGAAGCCAGGTAGAACACAACCATAACACCACCACATCTTATTCTTTCCATTTTAATTTTTGACAAACATGGTATTTCAGACATGACCTCAGCTGCACAGACTGGTGGATGTTTGCTCCCAGTGATCAGACAGACACAGCTATCATTTATCTTGTTTACAAAGTGCTCCTAGAGATCTGGATTATGAAGCTCTTCATAAGCTTCACAGCACCAAAAACAACATGCAAGGTAAGTACTAATTCCTTCATTATTGAAATGTTGCATGGCTTCTGATTTGGGTTTACAAATCTTCATTGGGATATTTTATTTTGAAATCAAGTGATATACAATTAACATCTTAGCTTTTCTCTAAGTCTAGAAGTATTGTGTCAAATCAGCAATGTGTGTATAAATTATTGTACACAAATTCTAGGTGTGTAAATTGCATAAATTTCTGAAACCTTCACCGGAGAGGATGGGACAGATGCAGATAATCAAACCCACTGTTTGTCCCATATTGTATGCATTGTGACATTTAACTTTCTAGTGCCAATTCTGAAATTCTGCTGACTTTGAAGCAGCAACCCATTAACAGTAAATACAGTTACTTGTGAAATTCCTCCATGCCAATGCATACTAAGTTTTATAGGTCTTCATCGGTTTTCAGCTGTACTTCTCAGAAGAAGCTAAATAGAGGAATCTGGCCAATCTGAGTGCTTGTTCTGCATCAGAACAAGTTAGACATGGCATTGTAATGAAATACCTCTATAAAAATACCTAAATAAGGCACATGGACAGAGCATCTACAACTGTTCCAAAATTTGTCTAAGGTCTTGGCCTATGGTACTACTTACACTCTGACATGATATTTGAACCACAAACTTATAATAAGGTATTCTTCTTTTCTGGCCATTGGTTATATTTTGACAAACATATGTGGGAATAATTTCCTGGGTGGTCCTGTGTAGCAGATGAACTGCACAAAGATAAATATATATTGAATCATATTAGCAGAGGATTGAGCAGATCAAGGGATATTTCATGATGCAGATAATCTTTCTTGCATGATGGCATCATACCTAAACTAGAGATCACAGCATACATCTGCGCTTTAAATAAGTAAGTGCACATTCTTCTTGTTGCTGTTTTTATTGGTAATTCTCAATTTAATAAAATTTAATATAAAATATTAAATAGGTTGCAGTAGCCATTCATGTACTTTCACGTTCATGCGTCTTGGTGTTCATTCGTCTCTGGCAGAGTTGCAACCATGCAGTGCTCTCAGGCTGCTTTAGAAAGAAGAGTGACAGCACCATCTTCACAGTCTCTCTTAGGGGAGAGTGTGCGTTCAGCAAGACTTCCTTAAGTGAGACTAGACAGTGAAGAGAGCAGCACTGAAACTGTTGATTTGTGGAACAGCTATCTCACTCTTGTTCAAGAAAGCTTGCCCTCAAATATTATTTTAAATTGATTTCTATTGATAAGCACCATTATAATAAAGTATTCTGCCAACATATGTGAACATTTGGCATTTTTACTATTTGGAATCCAAAAAAAGCTGTACTGTCATCTTCATGTGTTTTACACTGCATATGTAGGCACATTTATTTTCAGATGAACTGAAAGCTTAAAATGCTTAAAATGTGCAAGTGCAGATAGTCCTATGATGAATTTCTAAATTTGAAAACAGAATTTGCAGCATGTTCTTCGTCTTGAATCTGCAAGTGCTTTTTCATATATGCTGAGTGGTAATGTATACCAAGGTAGGACTGAATATGTGGATAACTTTTTGAATGTAACTTGACTATAAAGAACACAATGCCTATTATGCATACATAGGTACAGATATGCTCTTTGTGTTTCCCTATTAGAGTGTAATGACTGGACTGTTGTTTATATTTGCCTCTCCTTCAGACACAATTTTTTGCTACTTTATTACCTGGGACAGAGACCAGGCTGGGATGGTTCTCTGAGATTTTGTGCTTACTTTCAGAAATTCAAACCTTTTTCACAGCTTTGCCACCAATTTCATGACAGCAGGATTACACCTAGGGTAGTAATTTAACACAAAATTACATTGGTTTAGCCTATTAAGGCAGTAAACAACAACTTTCACTACTGTACAGTAAGAAACAGTCACAAATACATAGCAATTAAGGTTTATGTCCTCGTTTAGGTCATCTATATCAGCAGAATTACTATATTGGTCTTCCATGCTAACCTTACTTCTGATATTAGCTGTTTTTTACTCACTGGCTCCAAAGCATAACCTGTTAACTTCCTGCTCAGATGCTGTCCTCGATTGCTTTGACTGATTACCTTTTTCTCTGTTCAGTACAAGTTTTCTCCTCAAAAATATAAGAACTGTCTCTGTGTCTTTATTCATTTCATATGCTTTCAGGTCTGGAACATGATAGTTGTCAAGCTGCACTCATTTTCTATTGAAGGACATTTTATACATGTCAACATTTCGTACAGATTCCTATCTCTATTAATAATCGCTGGTATGTTTGAGTTTTATTGTTCTGAAAGGAAATACGTGGTTTTGCAGAGTTTTGCTCACGTCATCTGTCTGTGGACACCATTAGGCCTTATTTACTGCTGCTCGGATATCGTATTTTCTTCTCAGGTCTGCTTTTAGCTTGGTCTTACAAACAGCCAGTTGTTGAAATCCTGGTCTCTGATCACTTTTGTCTACACTTTGATAAAAGATTCTCTCACTGTCACTAACCAGTTTGCCTGGATTTCCCTAGCCACAGCTCCCCTTTGTCCTCACCTTTACACATTCTGTCAAAGGTTGTATTTCCAAAGTTGTAGGGACTGGCCACCTTTCTCCATTCAGTTCCCTTTGGGAGTCAGCCTCCTGAGTGATCATGACCCACCTGCTTCCAAATGCATTGGAAGATCAAGCAGATCCACAGTTTATTGTCCAGCCAGCGGTTGCCAGTGTGGACAGGAAGAACAGAATTATTACTTGTGCTCACAGTCTGTACACAAAGGTAAACATTGCTTGCAGGTTTGCCTCAAGACTTCCTCAGTGTGCTTCCTGAACACTCACCAGCAGAATTCCCATCCCATCAGCCGTTGCATCCTTCTCAAACCCATGTCATGCTGCTTCTGATCATTCTGCTTTTCACTGCCATCAGTTAATAGAAATTAATTCAAATCCACTGGTCTTCCACAAATTGATGATCCTGCATCAGTCATTCAGATCCATCCCAATAGATCAAGAAAGACCAGCTTCTAATCAAGGAAGAAATTTGGCCCTGTAATTAACAAAACTTTGCCATACACAATTTCCCCACGACAAGTGAGTTTTTTCCATCTTCTACAGTGTAACAAGGCACTGTCTCTTTTGCACTGTTCCTCACACTGCACTACAGTGAGAATTCTTACCCTGCACATCCTGGGCTGCAGGGGACTTTCAAAACAGTCTGTCAGGCTACTAAAAGTGTAATTTTCTAGGACGTGATCTGTGTGTCTTTTTGCAGTTGGCATGTGAATTTACATAGAATTATTTTCAGGGTTTCCAGGTTTTCTATTAAACTTTTACAAATTTGTTAAACCATCCATTGGTCATTCACTTTCTATTTTCACCTGTCTGATTGATTTTTATAATGCCCGAGGCAGCAGCAGATTTCCAGTAAAAGCAAACTGGGTCACATCATTTATTTCACTAACTTCCACCAGACCACTTACTGATTTCTTTCCTCAGATTGTTTTATTTCTGATTATATGAGACATTGAGATTTTTTTCCCCCATTTTTTTAGCCTGCATTTCATAATCACAGCAACCTATTATCTATATATTCTGTATATACAGGGAGATATATCACATAATAAGATTCATAAGATAAAATATACCTTCTTTGTATTTTGTACAAAATCTGACAGATAAATACTTATATTATGTATCTTATATATAATGCATTTTTATATCTTGACACCCATGTTCATTATAGATACCAGCACTTTTTGTGTGGAGAGAAGTTGAACTCTGAGCCCTCAGGCCTCCGTAAGTCCTGAGGCATACTGAAAATGATAATAACACATGGTTTGTTTTGCCATATTACTTAATTAATCTAGCTGCTCTTGAATTGCTTCTTTCACTGGATATTAAACCAACTTGTCAATTGTAATTGCAGAGCTCCTTTTTCCCTTTTTATCTCATTCAGACCAGTCCTACTGAGTCGATATTTTCTTGTGTGATATTGCTTTATTTCAGTCATTTTTAGTCTAAAGGAAATACATGGTATAAAGAGTTGAAATTTTTAAAAATGGCCAGCAATTTTATTAAATAATATCTGTAATTCATACATAAACTTAATTAATATTTCAAAATATTTTAATTATAAAGCTGTGTCTGTAGAAACGCAATAAAACTTGTACAGATGATTCTAATACATCAGTAGTCATTAACTTAAAGTTTTTAGTAAGCTTCCACTCTGATGTGTTAAAGATGTGTCAGTCTGTTAAAATGGGCTCACAGTGCAACTCTGCCCCTTGTACAGGAAAACAAGTACTTCCAAGTAATATCAGGTAACGTTCGGTACTTGCAAAATTGCTTCTTTCTCTGTGCACAAGCACACAAAGTTCCTTTTAAAAATTAGGTGCACAGCTTTCTTGTCTTCATTTAGTTTTTGTCTTCCCTCTTCTATTGACACTGAACAGGAAAACATATGCAGGTACAAAGAAAACATGAGTAAAGCATTAACAAATTAAGGTAAATTACTGACATTATCCCCCTCACCACTTGAACCACAGGAAGGACTATCTGACATGGATATTCCTGCCCTTCAGAGAGCCATGACTTTTCTGTCATCATTTGTGTTGTTTTGCCCACCAAATATTCTCTAATAAAGACCTGTGAGCAGCTCCCTTATGCACACGGAAGTTCTACGTTCATCATAACTGTGAGTGCAATCAGGCTCAAATGAACAAGTAGATGTGTAGTCACATAGTTTTGCCAGATAGAGACTGTAAATGAGCCTTATCCTTTTTAGTCCTTTTTACAGAACAGTCCCCATTTTCATTCCTTCTTGAAAGATGTGGTCCTCACAAGTCTTTTCTGTTCAAGTATCTATAAGTCTGAAGTTTAACACCAGTAAATTTTTGTTCATTTCCTGGGGAGCTGAAACATAAAAACTACTAAATCAATGCTAAGATGTGACCTGCTCTTCTTGTTTATTTCTCTGTGCATTTGTTGTAATTATTTTCTCAAACATACTTAGTGTGCAGTCTCTGTGTGGAGTATTATATATTTCTAAATAATGCAATATTGCTGACAGGGCTTACATGACAGAATCATTGATATTGATGTGACAGCCTTGATGTCTCTCTGCTTATTATTATGAAGTATCTTTGCTATGATGCTGAAAGTAGTATTCTTAATCCCCTCTTCACTCTACATTAGTTGTGCTGCCCTAAAACAAAATGTTAATTCTTTCTGAATAGTGACAGTGATCCTGACAATCAGTAACACTCATGCTCAGTGTGATACCCATTCACAGACTATTCCTTTCATTCCCCCTTCTATGAGGCAAAAGCCCAGACCAGGCAGATACCTCCAGCACTCACTTGAATCATCAGTCACCCCAGTGAACTGCAAGCGGGCAGGTACCCCACAGGCAGGCAGGTACCCCAGCAGCACAGTGAGCATGCCTCCACAAGGCACCAAAGATACTGTTACAGATGAGAAAAGGAGACTTAAGCACCAGTAAAGGGAGAAACTGAAGCATCAGTGTTACCCAAAGTGAGTTTTTTTAACATTTCTCAAGTGGTGTCTCAGCTACAGCTCAGAACCATCATTGCATCTAGTGAGAGAAATTTCTGCTGTCTCTGGGCAGGTCCTCTGGGACTCTACTCCTTTTGGGAGCAGATTCAATCCTGACCCCTGTGAAACAGCCCTCCTGCCCAGGAAACAGCGTAAGACAGCAGTGGATGCTGTGACAGGAGCGGAGTGACAGGCGCTGGACTAATAGCCCAAAGTAAAAGGGTCTGCCTGTCTTGTGAACCATCTAGTCCCACCATCTTCTCCAACAGCACTAGTCTTCATTTAATACTTTCCTTCTGCTACCCTAGCCTTTGAATACTATTCACTTCCTTGAATTTGGAAATTGCATGAAATCCTTAAGACACTTATGTAGCTGGAATCCCCAGTACTGCCTTGACAACTGCTTAATGAACAAACAGAAGGAGTCTGAGGCCATCCTTGACATCTTCTAAAGATGATGAACTACTCCATTGTACTTGGGCTGGTTGAGATGGAGTTCATTTTCGCCGTAGCAGCCCTCCCAGTGCTGTGCTTTTCAGTGGTGGTTAGAAAGGTCTTGGTGGCCAGTGGAATGTCCATCTTGGAGCTGGCTGGCACTGTCTCTGTCAAATATGGGGGAAGTTTCTGGCAGCTTCTCACAGAAGCCACCTTTGTAGCCTCTCCACTACCAAAACCTCGCCATGAAAACCAAATACAGACATACAGGCAGCTCCTGCACAAGAAGTTATGATAAATCTGAGTAGTAGCATCATGTCTGACGACTGTCTCAGACTGAGCGCACAAATATAATATTGATGCCAAGTTTTAAGCTACGATTCAAAGTTATTGTCAGTGAATAAGCTGCTGTACTCCATTCCCAGCCTACCTATGAAAAAAAAATTACCAGTGCATGTACTTAACTAAATTTTAGAACATATTAAAATTAGTTTTGAGGCAGAATTCTCTTTTTCCATCTGAAAGAAGGATTATCTTCCATTCTGCAGACCTCTAAGGNAGGGAGGAAGGAAGGAAGGGAGGTTCTACAGTTACCTTTTCGTAAAATTTCCCACTGGTGCAATGGTTTTCTTGTAGTTCCGCCTGCTTGTTTACAGCTACATTTTTTTGGCTGCTCAGAACTTAACTGCTTAAAACTCCAGCAGATTGTGCTATGCTAATCACTATTGCCAGCAAAGATCTATTGAAGAGCTGGCAAAGCAGTCTCTTCATTTTAGAAGAAGGACTGTAGAGAGAACAGTACTACCTCTGCCACACAGCCCAAGTAGCTCTTCCCAGGCTGCCTGAGAGCTCATTTTGCTACATATATTAAAGGTGTGGGCTCTGGTTATGCACAGTTCCAGCAACAATAGTTATTAAATAGCTCAACAGATCCACAATCAATTTACAATCAATATTGTTCTTATTTAAGGAACAATTCCCAATGCTGCTACTACTCAGAGTAGTTATGGATGCTCCATTGCTGGAAGAGTTCAAGGTCTTGGATGGGCTCTGAGTAGCCTTGCTCATGGCAGGAGCGTTGGAACTAGATCATATTTAGGTCCCTTCCAGACCAAGCCACTCAATTATTCTATGATTTTATAATCCTATGGTTCTGCTGGAGTACAGTGAATTTCTCTACACTAAAAAAAATTACTTTTTTTTGTTGATCTAAAAGTGACAGAGATGCTGCATCTGTGTAGTTTAGGCACATACTTACACTACACTTCTGGCTTGCATTTTCTTTCTAATAGCTTAGAAGTTAGCTGTATTTCAAGAGGTTTTAATTGTCCAGTAAAGTACTCTTTATTTTATTTCTGTATATTTCTTGTCACTATGAATTACTTTCACATGTGGACGTAAGACAGCTCTTTGATGCAGTTTGGAAATGCTGATTACCGAGTTACAATTCATAACAACACAAAGAAGGCTGGGTGATTATGGGTGTAAGAGAAGGATATAAATCATTCCGGATTGAATTGATATCTAGAGTACAGAGTAGTACTGACCAATTTATTCAACTCCTCATCTGCTGAACTTAATTGTACCTTAAAGTATTAATTCCTTGAAATTATTTTTGCATATTTTTCGTATACCAAAATGTAAGGATTAGTTGGTGTTTTCATTTTAAAATGTAGTAAGCAGATATAAACCACAAAAGCAGTATTACAAGGACAGGATAACCAACTTGGTAAAGCTCACATAGCAAACTACTCCTACTGCTCAGAAGTTTGCCCACATTATCACTTTGTTGCCTTATCATATCCAGCTCTTTTCCACCATCTCAAAGTCAGTTGATAGGATTCACTTCCAGACAGTTTTATTTCCTTTACTGCAATGAAAAGTCCATCCTCGGGCTCTTTGCTGGCCAGTGTAAGCATGCTCAGTTCACCCCTCACCAAGCAGGAAACCATATCAGCAATCAAAAAAATGAGCTGACTTTCAGCAGACAGACCTCATGTGTACAAGGAAAATGAATTCTCGATAGGCTTCTTCAGAGATATGGCTAGCTCACATTGGCAAAGCCAGGTACTTCTGCTGTAGGGAAAGAGGGCTTAGGTTTCCCAGCTATCAAACGTCAGCAAGTTTTCCCAGCTCTGCTTTCACTGCAAACCACAGAAGAGTGTAAAAGTAGTGCAGTCATGGTTTGCTAATTCTTTTATGCCAAGACATTTTGGAAGAAAGCTGTTTGAAAAATCTTTATCATATCAACTCTTTGCTAACAGTTCTCAAATGAAAGAAAGCACTGCAAAACACTACATGCACATGGCAAATGGTGCTCAATTTAAAAAAACAAGAGAATTAAGAGTAAGTGCATCATTCTTCAAATATGAGTGGTGCAATCTGCAGAGACAATATAACTTTTATGTGATTCAATGTAATTTTTCTATTGGCAAAAATACTTCAATATTAGCTATAGACACAGACAAGGGAAGTCTATCCATGCTATCGCTTCCAGAAATAGGCTAAGAAATTACTGCATTTGAAGCAATTAAGAAAGAAAAAAGAAATAGCATGAGCTGTTTCTTGCCGAGTGATGTTAGGGGGCAATTTAGAAAGCGATACAGCATATGAAAAAGATACTATTTTAAATCAAACACAATACTTGTAAATCACCAGCCGTTTTCATTCTACCTATTTCTTTCCTGAAGCTTAGCTTTTAAACACGTCTCCGCATCCATCTTAACCAAGTCTTTGTCTCCCTCCTGTGTTCATAGACTGTTGTTAACATGAATTTGACAGAAATTAAGATCTCTTTAAATATTTACAGTCACTGCTTTAAAATCTTTTTTTTTTAATCCAAGTCATATGTAAATCAATATTAATATTTCTCAGATAAAGAAAATACTTCCCAGATAAAGGCTAATTCACATCTGATAAAAGCAGGTCAGAAAAAATTGCAAACAACTTAATAAAGTCAATGCAGACCCTTTGTGATTTATGATCGATTTTTGTTTCTCTGCTAAGATACTGCATCAAAAATTTCTTGGTACCTGCAATATACTAATTTTCAAAAAGTTATCCAAGACCTCTAAACCTTTCTTTTAACTGTCAGACTGCTGAATTTACATGACGTCATCAAGAAATGACTTTCAAAAGCATTAACATCAGAAGAGGGAGAAATTATTAATGCATAGATGAAACATACCATTAAATCTTAAACTAATCAATTATTAAATTCTGCAATATCTTAGCAAAGTTGCCTGGTTTTATTTCCAAAGGGAATATATAGAGCTAAGGTGGATATATCATACATTTTTGATGCACACACACACATCTATGCTTCACTCATTAAGTAGCGTGAGACTGCTTTAAAAGAAATATACTGGTACATGGGAAAGACCCTCAAATATGTCATATAAAATCTACCCATTTCTTTTTCCTTTTTTTTCTTTTTATTTTCCTTTTTCTCATATTTGCAACAGCCAAGACATCTGTCTGTGTGAAATTACTAGTATGGGGTTTGTTGCTATGATTTCAAGTTTTCTGGTGCTGAATGTGTTCCCCCTTTTTAAGGGCATCTGTTGAGCAGAGTCTTTCTCTTTTGGTGTAAGGGAACAAATTTCCAAATCAAGTCACATTATTAGGAAGGCAATGCATTTGATATTTGCGTATTTGAACCTCCAGTGCAGTAGAAAAAGTGTTTCCAAATAATAGATACTTTTTTGTATGAACTCTTAGAAATTTGTAGAACAATGTTCCAAATATTTCCAACAAAAAAAAATATGACGCACATGGACAGCTACTGTCCATGTATTTGGGGTAAAAAGACTTTTAAGAAAAGCCATCGTTTCAATCTCATGGAAGTCTGGGATAAACCTATAACATTACACCTGTTGAGTTACATGTCTCTTACTTTCTGTAAGCCTATTCCATCAGCAATGGCTTATGGTCTTCCATTTCTCTTTGCTGCTATGTGTCCATCCCTTTCCCAAATGAGAATGAAGACCTTAGGCCAAATCCTTTACTCATATGTGATTTAGCCACACACACCTCCAAGTCAAGCCTGGTAGATTCCTTCTCAATAAGCTGAGGCAGATGATCCAATTCTAGAAGTATTTAAAGCACTAAAAAATACCTTTTAAAATGAAAATGCCATTTGTAGCCCTTTTGTAGAGCTTGAATATGTTTGCTATCATTTCTGTTTCCACTTCCTGCCTGCCCAAGAGGTCACAAATATCTTCCAGATAATTCTTGCTTTGGTTTGGTAAAATAAGAAGGAACTGAACAAAAAGATCTTTAGGCAAAGAATCTTTTATCTTAACCACCAGACTGCAAATAATTTGGTATAATACAGCCAATAATTATCTAAAACAATTTGCACATTCTCACTATTATTTTTAGTAATTATTTTTAATGAATTAGCATACATTAAATCATAACAAACCTTTTGGGGATTGTACTCTAAAATGCTACCTGATGTTTACATTTTTGACCCAAAGGAGGAGTCAAAATTTGTCTCCAGTTTCTAACTCTCAGTTCCTCCAATAGGAAATACTAGCAGTTTTCAAGCCCTTATTTTCTTTCAGTCATTGGAATTCTCTCTTATTCAGCAGTCTGTGATCTGATTTTCTATACACCCATAACTTCACTGACTTCTGCAAAACAGCACACATCTCTCTGAAGTTGTAACCCATCACCCTGGTATGTTATCACCATTCCTATTTCAAGGAGAAATGAAATAGTGTTGTTAGTTTTATGGCTTTGAAAATCCCTCCAATAGGGGGATAGAGAGTACATTGAAGTATTTCTCACTATAACCTTTTCTTACCCAGCTAAAGAGAAAGGCAGTGTAGTAGAGCTAGAATAAAGCCTGTTCACACAGCTTTTTCAGCACTCATCTTCTATAGCATACCTGCATTTGAGTATATTCCATCTCCCTCAATCTTTCCTTTCGTCCTTTTCCATTTTCTACTACTCAGAAGGCAAATGCAACCACAATAATGTGTAAGTTGGATCTGCAACCCATCCTGAGGAGGTTGAACACTAAGCAGGTCGCAAGAACACAGATACTGATGGGGTGATTTGCCTCTGGAGTGAAGGGCTCCCACACTTCTGTCACATACCTTTTCTAATGCAGTGTTATAGAATGATCTTAGACCAAATGCAGAGTCAAGTAGGTTTTTCTTTGGCCTTCAGAGATGATCTTGCTTAACTGTTGAAGTACTCAACCCACTACTCAATGATAGTCTTGAGTAGTAACACTACTGAAAATTAGCTATGAAATAATATGAGTGCTTTGTTTGGCAATAGATGTTGCATGAATTCAGCTCCGGTAAGACAAGCCAAGCTTTCAATTACTGCAGACACCATGGTGGAAAGAGGACCAGCATGTGGGGAGTAATTTTCGTTGTTTGCTTTACTCCTGTATCCTTTGATAGCCAGCTGGTGAAGGATGGGAAGCAGTGTAATGATACGGACTCCCTCTTCTGAAAGCTGTTTTGTACAGCAATCCAGATACTAATAAAACCCCATGAAATACCACATTTTTATGAACTGCTAAAGTGATATGACTGTTATATGTTGATAATGATAAACTGAAGGGTAATTGGCAATAATTTATTACCCTTTTCCTTGAGAGAAAATTACCCAAACAGCTAAATGATACCAGTATATTATGAAAATGAAGTCACTTTCTTCCCAAGCTATTCCTCTTACAGCTAGAAGCCATGTCTGCTGTTTTTGCATCTTTCATTGCTGTTCAGTTCTGAACTCCAAGCAAAAAGGACTGCTCTTTCTCTTCTTTTTGTGGTACACAGAATGCTGTGATCCAGACGAGCATCGTAAGATTAATATCTTTTAACAGAAAAAATAGCACCAAAATATTTTTGTAGCCTAAGGAGATTGAAAGGAAACATTTCTTTATACAGCATATAATGATATAGTCTAATTTCCTGAACTGGTAACTGATTCAAGATAGTAAAGCAATAAATATCTTATTGAGAAAAGAGGTTCAAAATTAATTAAAGAGGCAGAAAGAGAGAATTATCTGAATAATTAAAAAGTCATCTCTAGTCATTCAAAGCAAGATAAACATACAAGAATACCTCTTTAGTCCTCATCTCTGAAAACACATCAAAGATTACCTCCTTGGGATGATAAAGAAATCCTTTAGATCCTTTGTCACTCAGTGGAATCATTCACCTCAACAAAATTTTTCTTCAGTCAAGTTTCTAATTGCAGAGATATAATAAATACACAAAGAGCATGGAATACCTTTCAAAGAGCCAAAGGAAAGCTTTTGATAGCCACCCTGACAGTGGCATGAGGTCTCCTGAGAATTCCTTTTCATAGGAAATGTTTAATTGCTCTTTATTGAGCAGAACCTTTCCTTCTGCTTGTAAAAGAAATTATTGCTTTCCCCCTCTGGTTCAGTCAGAGGAAGTTAATAGTCCCAGTTTCCTGTGGCAACAGACACAGTTAATGGCTGGAAGACTATCATAAACAGGGTTTATTGCCCAAATTACAATCCGGTTCCTAACCAGCCTTCTCATTTCAGATTGCCATCCTGGAATTTTGGTGATTTTCTGTCTTATTATCTGGTTCACAAAGAGAGTTCTCTGATATTCAAAAACTTAATGTGCTTCTTCTTTTTTTTTCTTCTTTTTTTTTTTTAATAGTATTCACATTGCTGGAAAGTGTTACAATCATTGTGAAAAGTACATTTATTGACTTCATGACACCAAAGGGCTTCTCAACAAAAGTGATTCTTCAGCGTGCAGCAAAACCTGTGTTCACATACAAAAAATAAAGAATTCCTTCTCTGCCCTCAAGCTGTTCCTTTTGGTGTACTACCTAAGTGTTATTATTAAGGCATTTGTATAAAAAAAAATTGTATATGAAAATACTTGTGAAAACTTGAAGATAAAAAATGAACAGAATATGATAATTATTCTTACTATGACATCATAAATGCACAGAGAGATTTGCAGTACAACTAAAATCCCTGCTTTATAGTGCTATCAAAGAAGTCAAACATATTGAGTATGTATAGCTGGTATCATGGTTGGAACACATCATGGAATGATGAGACATAAAGAAACTTTAAGGCAGATTTTCTCTAATTATTTAGCAATTTAGCAATGAGAAGTGTTATACAAAGCAAAAACTAAAAAATTGTGGGTTTTTGAAGGGGGATTTCAGAAAGGAAGATTTTGGGATCGCATACTAGAAAATGTCTTTGCTATTATACCTCATAAACAGGTGTCAGATTTTTTAGATAGATACATCCGAGGCAGACACTAACTTAGAGTGAAATACAGTAGCAAGAAATGTAAAAGCCACATTCCTGCCAGGACAAGGACATCATTACAAACACTGCATAAACCTAATCCATAAATTGTATCTTTCAGCTCTATCAGAGCACTTCACTGATGCTGTCCTCTATAATTCACACTGGTGGTCTTTTAAATTTAAGTGTTATATAATCATGAGTATTGCAATTCTGAAAATATTTACTATCACTGCATCAGGATTTTTACATTTCATATTGGCATTTTTATACTCTAAATATTAAAACTATGTATATATTATGTCGTTTAATTTTTCATTTAGCAAAATGAGGCTCTATAAAGCATTTCAAGTTTGACAGGAAAAAACCTCCATCTATTTATAACAGAGATAACATCTAGTTTGCTTATGGCTAAGGATTCATTCAAGAGTGTATCTATGTCTCTATAAGAGGTGTTGCAACAGGCACAATAAAGATTGTAAATATTTTGAACAATCAGGCTGATTTATTAGAATGCCTAATTATAGAGCATTTTAATATCCCTGGCTGTGGCATACTACAGGATTGAATTAAAAATAAACAGTAGCAACTGACAGAGGACTGTGTAACCAGGGGATAAATTGTGAGTCTTCCAAATATTGCTTATTTTTAGCTATAGTAGAGATGGTAAAAATAAGCTTATTATTTCTAAAAAGGAAAGAGTGCTTTGAAGCACACAATTTTGCTTAAGTCCAGTTTCAGCCTTGCTGTATTCTTTCCTTACTGTGTCAGTATTCTCTTTGGCTCAGAAGCTCATTTTGTGCAGGGTGAGATACAGAATAATAATGCAAAAGACTGCAGCTGATGACAAATCCCTTAACATTTTTATTTCATGTTATTACCGTGATATACAATAGGTGATTTCCTGAGTCTGGTACCACACCAGGGAGTCAGGGACCATAGTACATGCAGAGATTCTCCAAAAGAGCTGTCCCACTCCCCAGTTTCTGCCTAGGAACTGGAAGCTCTTCCACAACATCAGCAACAGCTGTACTGCAAACATATTACAAGCTACATCAATCTGTGAGAAAAAGCCACTCTAAATTAGCCCTGCTGAGCAGCACCACTTTCAAGAGAGCTCTCCTTCTAATAAAAGCCATCAGACATGAAATTTGTCACTCTGTGTCTTTCAGCAATCAAGTGCCATCATTTCTCTTTGACAGCAGAGAAATGAATTAGTCTCTATAAAACATATCAAACAGACATACCTTGACTAGTACATGAAAGTGAAGTTGAGGGCTGGGTTGTTGTCTGCAGCAGGTGCTTATTTCAATAATTCCAGCAGTGAGAGAGAAAAAGAGTAACTGAAACCAAACCAGAACCTTTTAACAGTGATGGAACAGCCACTTCAGCATTTCTACTCCAACACATCCATCTTAAGACTCTCAAATCTGTATTTCAACCTGACTAAATCCTGAATGCCTTCTCTGAGTGACAAGTAGACAGTCAGAGGACTTGGAAATCAAAGCCTAACATGGGAAGAAGCCTGGTACAAAGACAGCCCCCTTGCAGATCACTCTGTAGGACAAAAGTGCACTCTGATTTTTTCTGATCCTACTCTCTGAGCGAAACACTTGTTAAGCCCCATCTTATGTCTGCCCTACTCACAAAAAATGTCCTGGCACTCCATGCACCTGCAGTGCAGGCATCTGATAATTGTCTCAGGGCATAGACCTGCAAAACAGGGGATGAGTAACCTGATGTTGTGGTAAAACAGGAGAAGGATAACCTGAGGCTGGTCTTTGTTTAAGAGGAGATATCCCCTGAAACAGATCAGTTCTACCTGCTCTGGCACTTGAGCTCCTTGCTCTGGACTGGGACACAACAGACTGGCATTATGGTAAACTCAGTAGCCTGTAGCTTTGTTCATAAGTTTTAAAAAGGCCGAACAAATGTCACAAGTCCTACACTGTACAATCACTTTATGCATACCTGTTAATGGGACCTTTATTTTTGAATAAAAACAGATTAATCTGATCTCTCAGCCTCACAGATCCCATATATTGGATGAGAACATAACTGATTTGTAGTTACAAGAGTTATATAAATTTAATTTAGATCCACTTCTTCTTGAACTAAAAGGATGTGTGTGGTAAGATATTACAAAGAATGGTCTATTAACAGAAGCACAATATAACTGTGTGGCAGACAGCCTTTACTTTCTATCACTGAACACTGCATTAATGACCACCCTGAACTAGCTCATTTGGTGCTAGAGGTAAGTTTTTAAACCATATTTTAGAAAACTTAAATTGTTGTTATCATGCAGCATATTGGAAAACATGGTGCATCAGAAAGACCTACACCACCACTAATAACATGTCAGTCAAGTCCATAATCGTTCTACTTCCAGCAGTACTCAGCATTACCCCAGGAAAATCAGATCTGGAGCACTAAACACTTCCCTTAAAGTAAGTGACAGGAGCAGTGCAGCTGCAGGTAACAGGGACACCACAGTGCAGGCTGTTGCTATCCGTTATAAGGAAGGAACTGAAATAACTTTCAGTGACCCCAGTAAAATACCCTGGCTTTTCCAAAACCTTGCTTCACTGAAATATACATACAGATAATCTTACATCAATGCCCATATGCTCAGACTCAAGACTTTGGGTGATTCCATGGCATATTCTCAATTATTGTCCAAGGAAAAAAGCACAAAACATCACAGTTTAAATGCGGGACACAGAGACTCATCCATGTCTCCACAAAACAACATCAGCCACAGCCATGAAAGGCCCTCAATTGGCAAGCTGAGCTATCTGCCCTTCGGCCAGTTTATCCCCTTGCCACAGATCAAGAAAGAATGAGGAAAACAAAAGAAAAAATGCATGCATCAGTCCTTATAATAGCAAAAGAATAATCAGGTCATTTGCTCCACAGCTCTTGCCGTAAGTGCCACCAGGATGCAGGGCTACAGACTTCTGGAGACCAGGTTTTTTTACAGGAAGACCCTCAGCCTGCTGCTGTCTGAGCCCTGGAGGGGCTGGAAAGCATGTGGCTGGAGCCTGTCTGTTTCTCACCCCTTGACCCGTGGCAGATTCCCACTGTACTAATGCAGCTCTGTGAAGAAACATACCTACATTTTTGGCTTTTAAAGCAGCACCTCTCCACAAGCACTGAAATTGTGAGCACCTGGCTGAACAATCAGCAGCTGCAAGGGAATTTGCTGACAAATATATATTTGTCTCATTATGTGTCTCATTATGTGTCTCATTATGTGTCTCATATTTGACAAATATATATTTATACTCCGAGCCATGACTTCTCACCCACTCCACTGATTCCTTCTCCTTTGCACTTCGTCAGTCTCTGTGTTCCCACACTGCAGCCACCTAGCCTTTTATCTATCTCCCTGCAAAGGGCAGACTCTCTGAACTAAGCCACCAATGTGATTTCTGAAAAATTTATAGCATGCTCAAGTTTAGGGAAGGAGCTTGACCAAGGACTTTTAAAACTCCTGCTCCAGAATATGGGAACCTGCCAGCTAAGTTACACTGGTCATCTCTTCTTCGTTGCTGCCAACAGATCTTCTTTCTTTCTGGAATTCAGAAACAGCTGAACAATCCCTCTCATCTTTGCTACTATTTCCAGCTCCGTTTCTGAGTGCCTGATCTTCTCTTGCTCAGAATGTTGTCTCAAGTGTGAATCCTAACTACCTCTGTCTTAAACACCTGTTATTGAATAACGGGGTTTATAATAGGATGATAAAACACTGCACCGTATTTTGTCATACACAGCACAGCTGTAATTTATAGTGTGTTTTATACTTATTGTCCCTTAACCAATGGAGATTACTTTTCCTTCCCCTTTACCCTTGCATGGGACGCAGTGTGTGGCCAGCCAAGTTCTGATGGTGTTGTCTCCCTTCATTAATCCTCATGTATTCCACTCAACAGAACAAACAGTGGCAGCAGCAGTGTTGACAGCAGCTGCACATTTCTGGGAGTCTTTTTATCACATATCATCATGTTTTCATCTCTGTGATGAGCTGCAAAGTATCCTGCAATATACTTTAATCAGTACAACCTGGCTGACGGAAGCTGTGAAAGGGGAAAGAGATTCAAGAAGTGCCATGACTCAGAATATGCGTGGAGTAGCACATACCAAGGCCCACTGCTAGTGAGATCTCTGGCTTCTCCACTGTAACTCCACATCTTGTTACTAAAACTATCTGATACCAGTTCTCTTTAATAGCAATGTAAAACAGAAGTAATCCAAATCATTTAAATCAGCATAAGTAATGGAATGAGGGTCATAAAATCCTCTTTTATCCTACATTTTAGCAGTAATTATATTTTTCTCAGAGAATAATCACCACTTTCTAGAACTGAGCTTTAAATAGTATTGCAAAAATTTAATATAGGGACTGGAATTTTTGAGACTTTCTTTTAGACAACATAATACCCCTTATAAATTAAAAAAAAATTCATAAGGTAAGCACCACTCTAAGAATAAGCTCAAAGCAACCCCAACACTCAGCAGTCTGGGACATTTCAACCCATAAGCTCCCTTAGATCACAGGTTTTTGAGATGGGTTGCTAGATATACATAATCTGTAAAACAGGCTAAAGATACTCCAAACATAATCAGTCAGACATGTAACAACCAATTCACTGCCCTCTAAATGCTTAATAAATTTCTCTTTCACAGTTCCATGCTGCAGTACCAGGATCTCATGAGTTCTCAGGGATGTACAGCAGCTTGTCCCTAGTTGCCTGTAGAGACTGGAATCTTCCCCTTTTGTGAGACAGAGTGGTTAACCAAGGCAAGAGATTTAGGCCTTGCAAGTCACATCAGAGCTTTGGCCATCTCTGGTGATGCCCTGATTCAAGTAAAATACTGCTCATCTGACACTTCACTCTTGTGCAACTTCCAAACTGCCTCTCTTTTGTATTCTTGGACCTCTGCTCTACACAGAGCTGAATTGGGCTAAGCTTTTAATTGTCCACAAAACAGATTTCTTCCCAATCTGAACTAAAATTTGCTCTGTATTTTCTACTATCAGGAATGAGAATCTTAAGTGAATTGTCTAAATAAATAAAATTTTAATGAAAGTGAGAACTGGAAGCAAATATACTGGGCACAACAGTCTTCCACCGCTGTTCGTTTTCTTTCAGTAAGGATTTAGCAATGCTCATCAGCAATTTCGCTCAACATTTAAATGTGTTATTTCAGTATGGCAAAGCTGTGGCAATTCTGTGCTGTGAACTGTCCCTATTATTCATTTATCCTGTTCTGAGCATCGATTGTCACACAAACATCTATCATTTTGCAAGGTGTCAAGCTGATGGTGGTACAAATCTTGAACTAAGACTCAGACTTACACTATTTTGTCTCCAAAATAAAGGATTTGCTTCGTCACAGAGTGGTTTGTGTCGAAAGGCACCTTCAAAGATAATCTATTCCAACTCCCCTGCTGTGGGTAGGGACTCCTCCCACTAGAACAGGTTGCTCAGAGCTCCATCCAAACTGGCTTTGAACACTTCCAGGAATGGGACATCCACAGCTTCTCTGGGCGGCCTGTTCTAGTGCCTCACCACCTTCACCATAACAAAAAATCTTCCTTATAGCCTATCTAAACCTAATGTTTTCAGTTAAAAGTTTAAAACAGTTATCCCCTTGTCCTCTAAGTACAGATCCTTTCAAAAAGACTTGCTCTGGTATTTCTTCTAAGCTCCCTTTGTATACTGAAAGACCACAATAAGGTCTCCCCCAAAGCAGTATCAATGGAATAACTGTGGAACTATTTCCATGTTGGATAAATAAGTCGCATTTAAGGGTATATATAAAATCATGGGAATCAACATGATCAGAACAGAAACTAAAACTTCATAAAACAAGGGTATGTAATATTCATCTATACATGGTTTCTTTTAAAATTTGAAGCATCTGTTGTTGATTTTTGGAATGCATTCCCTTATGTGTGCGTCACAGAATGAAATGGTTAGAAGGCACCATGGTAGGTCATCTATTCTAACCTTCTTGCTCAAGGAGGGTCATCCTAGAGCAGAAGGCACAGAATTGTATCCAGACAATTCTTGAATTTTCCCAGTGAAGGAGACCCCAAAACCTCTCTGCACAATCTGTTCCAGGTTCAGTCAAGTACCTGCTTCACAGTAAAGTTCTTCTTTTTACAAACAGAAACCCCTGTGCATCCATTTGTGCCCGTTGCCTCTTGTCCTATTGCTTAGCAAAGCCTGGATCCACCCTCTTGACGCCCTCCCTTCAGGTACTTACTGACACTGATGAGGTCCCATCTCAGTCGTCTCTTTTCTGAACAGACCCAGATTCCTCAGCCTTTCCTCACAAGAGATGCTCCAGCCCCCTCATCATTTTTGTTGCCATCCACTGAATTTGCTCCAACAGTTCCATGTCTTCGTTGTGCTGAGAAGCTCTAAACCGGACTCAGCACTCCAGCTGTGCCCTCACCAGAGCTGAGCAGATGAGCAGGATCATCTCCCTTGACCTGCTGGCAATGCTCTTCCTTGTGCATCCTAGGACACCATTGGCCTTCTTGGCCACAAGGACAAAATTTTGGGGTTGTTTTTTTCCATTCAGGTGTAGTTCAGAGCATCTACCAAGCAGCAGTGAGATGCCAAACCAGTCAAAACTTGGCAGAGAGCTACCATCAGAATTCTAGAGGTGGTTATCTTCTCTGTGTCAAATGTAGTAGGGATAGAAGTAATATTCTGGCTTATTTTACACATACAAATGTGTGAATTTTGCGTGAAAAAGTTAAAGGTTTGGTGGTAATACAGTGGATTATTCTTCACTTACTGAAATGTACACTGTACTGCCAGCTAAAGATTCTGACTAGTGCTGTTAAACAAGCAGTTTGCTTTCAAAGTAATGCTGTAACTAAAACTACTGCTAGTGGGCATCTGGAACACAAAGGGACTGCTTCTTCGATTATAACAGAGATGTAAAGAAGTAAATGAATACAGAATTTCGTTCATCTGCAGCTATTGCTACAATACAGACCAAGTAAATTATACATTGGGGGTACATTGTGGAGTTGTGTAGGGAAAGTGAGAGTGTAGCTCAATCCTGACATTTAATCGACGCACATAAGTGTGCTCTGTCTTGCTTCCTGTTCTAGCACGGTTTTTGCTACAGCCATTTGGGTGATATTAGTAGTCATGTGTGGAGGCCGGTGGGCCTACCAATCAAGAGACCTCGAAGATCCCCTGGAGGAAAAGCTGTGAGCTTGTTACCTCCAGTTTTGGAGACCAAAGAAGCCTCCCCCATGATGCTTTGTTTAATTATGTTAATGTGACCCAGTTCTGTTTCCCCGATTGGCCCGTTGGTCTCCCTGCCCCTTTCTACCCTACATGTCCCCTATCCAGAAAGTTCTCCCTTCCCCATTCTCCCAGTGGCCTTTGTCCCTTTGCCACTCCCTCAGTGTCTCCCTATTGGCTCCCATACCCTGTGCCCTCAGATTATCAGACCCTGGTGCTGTCTCTGCCCCTACCCTCCCCATATAAAACCCTGGACCCTCCCATGTTCTTTGTCTTTATCCCTGGATCCCTTCACGCGTGTGGCTGCAATAAACCCTCCCATGGAACCTCATACGAAGACCCTTCCTGGACTCTTTTGTCATCAACTTGCTTTTGGATTTACCCAAGTGTGTGCGAGACTGCGCATGGGTGCAGTGGCCTCGCCAAAGCGGCTTCCCAGGAGACGATTTGGGAAGGTCATGGCACCTCACCGTCAACACCCACCGCGACAGTCATGGAGCCACAAAATAAGCAGTACTCCTCCTTGGTGACGAGGGTAGGGGAAGCAAGGCAGAAGGCCACCTGTTCAGTGTGGTTCTAACTGGTACACTGATAGGTAATAAAATAAAAACTTGATGTTGTATTATATTGTTAATTTTTCTTCTGTTTCTATTCCTCTCCTTTAAATTTACACAAACGAACTCTAAACTTTGCAATATATCCTCCTATTCACCAGCTATCACCCAGATTTACCCGGCCCATAACTTGGTCCAATGCTTCCTCCAGAAGTCACAGAGCACACAGCTCTGCTGTCAGTGTCTATCACCCTTAACTCTTGCCACATCTGAGGACCCCTCACAGCACCAGAGCAATATCCTGTCTTACCCCAACCTATTTCACATCACCAGATACATTTAGGAAACTGAAGACAAGCTTTCATTACATACCAAAAAAGAAGAGTTACAGTTTAGGTGGCTTAGTGAAATACCTCCACAGACAAAACCTTCTATTTCAGTACAGAGAGAGAGACCAAACCTGAGAATACAATTCAGTCCTGGGACATCAGGCAAAGTACAGTCACAACTGAGACAAGCATTAACATGTCTATTACTAAGGCCAAAGGTGTGTCTTCACAATAAAAATGTGTCCAAAAGCAGCATGATTTGGGCTGCCTTGGAAAGAAAGAAAGAAAAGCCATGAGCCAGTGTGACTCTACTAACAGGGCACTACCAGCCCAGAACTAAATTTTCCAGCTTTTCTAATTCTTTAGGTCTGGTTTGCCAAGCTACAAAACCTACCACCAGAGTTTGAAACTGCCTTACAGTTGTTTCAATTCCAAAGACTACTGCTTACCCAATGGAAGAATATTTACTAGGTTTTGCAGTAAAGAGTTTGTTACTACTATCCCTAGTTTTAGCAGTAGTGTCTGAAATCTCTTCAGATTACATCATGGAACTACAACATTGAATCATGCTCAGATTGGTTCATTATATTAAAAATTCTAAGTAGTTTAATGGCAATTTCTCGTAGAATAGTTCAGCAAATTTCAACCTTTCTCACATGATTTTTTCAAATCTCTTTTGTAATTAATCAATTTACCAAAATATATAAATTTTGCCCTTTATGCATAGCATAAAGGTAGGAGATAGAATTCAGATTTTCCCAGATTTCAGAAACTGTACAGCTTTTGGTTTTGTTACAGCACATACACATTTATTCTTCAGCTACTTACAAAAAATAAATCTATCTTTGCATCTCTTTGGCCATTCTCCTTCAACCATTCAGTAATCCATTGGTAATTATAACTTCTTAGTTTCTTTAGCCTAAAAGGGTTGTATTTATCACAGATTGTCATGAGTCCTGGTTTTAAATTATCAAGAGTCCAACTGCTGACTAGAATGGTGAATCTTCTTTCCAATTAAAGTGAATGATTTAATGTAAAGCCTTGCAACATTTCACTTTTTAACTAGGTATGTCATTATTAAGTACAGAGGTTCATCTTCATTTTATTTTCTATCCAGGAAATGAAATACAGTGAAAAGGTATGCTGAAAACACTTTCAGCATATCTTTGCAATTACTAATACATCAGTATATGATGTCTTTTATTTCTTCTTCATTCCAAGCACTTACTTGAAAGTCAGGAATACGCTTAAGCTTTTTACATCCAAACATCTCTGGGTGCATCGAAAAATATAAAGCCAGTTACCAGTTGAAAAGAAAAAAAAGGGATTAATTTAAACAGGAAAACATAGGAAAATATACAGCATCAGCTGACACAAGAGCAGGACTCCCCACACTGTTGTCTGTATGAATCATTTCTCTCCACGAGAATGACTTGTTGAATAAGGATGTGGCAACCCAGATCTCCAATTCTTATTTAATTCTTGCTTGGCTCACAGATGGTAACTACCATAGGAAGTTCTTACCGTGGACAACAGACATGAATCTCTGGGACATGGTACTTTCCTGAAGGACAGCTGGCACCTAGCCTAAAGCACCCCTCACTGCACAAAGCAGAAACAGAGGGAGCATGCAGCTTTCTCAGCAGCTTTCTCTTTTTAGGCCAGGTCTGGGAAAGACACTACAAAGTGTCTTTGTTTACACTACAAAGGAGAGTGCTAGAACATACTTTCATGAAATCAAACATAAGAGCTAGGAGACAGAGATGATTCACTAGAAAAGGAATTGAAAGAACTGTTCATTGAAAAGAGCTCATCTTACAATTACCTCTCTACATGGGCCAACTCAGGCGAGACAAGAATTTTCTTTATTTTAAAACACCTTTAAATGTCTCAGGAGTATTCATAGCACACCAAAAGAGTCGTACTTCCAAACACTGAAATTACTGACCCAGCTTGTAAGTGCTGGTGAGAAAAAAAGCAGGAGTCTCAGCAACCTGTTGCTGAAATTTCTCCTACCAATCTGACGTGGAGAATCAGGATTTCACTGTCCATGAGGGCTCAAAACCCCAAATACAGACAAACAGCTTGGAAGGGTAGAATTGCTGCATGGATGAGTCTGAAACAAACCTCATGTAAATAATTCATTCAGCACATGCTTCTGTATTGCCAGTATTCCGGTATGCCACTCACTTGATATTCAGTCAACCATTGTCTGCTTAATGCAGTCTTTACTCTATATTTTAATTCTACATGATTTTTGCCTTACTAGTTTAAAAAATGGACAAGATGCTAGGCACAATTCAAAAGCAGCAAGACGTTTCTTGTTGGTCTCATAAATCAGCAGCAGAAATCAGTGCAAGCTTTTTTGTAAACATACACAAAAGCATGCTTGCTAAGAGGAATGCAAGGCTGTTATAAAATAGAAAGGTTGGCTAGTTTTGGGAAAGAGATAAGCCCAAGCTACTGTTGAAAGCAAGTATGCAAAATTCAGAAGAACAATTTTATGACATTAAAAAACTTGATATGGAATCCAAATTAAATATTCATAATTGGCAGGGCAAAAAGGGTTCTTTAAGCATTCATAATAATTGTTTTTTTTCCATGGATCCTATAGGAAAGACTCATCTTGAAAAGAAACAAAACATACATGAGGGAAGCTTGCTTTTTAGGGAAAAGGAGTATACCAGAATCTAAAATTCTAACACACATTAGTCTTGACTTTCACCCTGAAAGTGACAAAATCAAACAGTTTCAAACACACTGGTACTTCATATCATGATATGATTAAATTTTATTTTTTTTCACATAATTTATTTACTTTGAGTTACACTAAGTCAACAAAAATCTCAAAACAGCCGTCTTAAAATTATGACTTTTCAGATAGGAATGTAACTCAACCACATTTCACTGACTTGCTATGAGGTTCCATCAATAAAGGGACAGTACATCATTATCATTAATAAATTGTTACCGCTGTACTGACATTACATAAAAATTTAAAAAAAGAAATCCCCATTGTGTGCCAAAGAGTTTAGTCTGAAACCAGCTGCAGTAATGCTAAACACTCTGATGGTGGCAGATAGCTTCTGCACAAGTTAAAATAGGAGATTAGGGTCAATATATAGGCATTGGCAGTAAAGGCACAAGCTGAGAATAAAAAAAGTAACTCAAGGGTTCTGTAACAGAAGATCTTCTGAAGATCTTTGCATAACCACAGTGATCTCTCTAGCCCAGAGTATCCAAGTCTGCAATAAGCTAGAAGGACCAAGTGAGAAAGTGGGACCGAAAGTGCACTGTGGTGTCAGAGGCAGAGAAGTCAAGACTATTATTTACTCCAGTTGGACAAAGTGCCACATACAAAAGGCTACAGAACTGAAAGAATGAAAAGGTAGAAAAAATACTGGAGCAACTACAGAGGGAAAACCCTTTAGAAACACCAGACAAAGAAGTCTGCTGCACTTTGGGCTCAAAATCAGTGCACAGAAAATCACAGGCCCATTGAGTGGAACACAGCAATCCAGTCTGGCACAAGGTTAACAAATTAAATACAAATTTTTTGCAGCAGCAAATATGCATGCTCCAAAATAAGAATACAGCATTTATAATCTAGGCATTTAATATACAAAATGCATAGAGAAATAAAAACATCTTAGAAATTTATTTAATCAGACTCATGAATCTTAGTTTTAAACTAACAAATGTTAATAGAAAGAAAGGCCCAGTCCTTCAGACTTTAACCACAGTTACTTGCAATGGTTATGACAGTACTTCTAGCATGGAAGCAGTAGTCTGAAGGCTGGATCCTCAAGTTAGGAACGCTGGTGTTAATTCCTAAATACTACTGGTGGCATACTGTTGGAATATACCCCATAAACCAACCAGATGTCCTTAGAGACCATGTTAGTTTAGCTTCATTATGCAGTCACAGAGTATTTGCAAAGCATTACAGATAGCTTATGACAAATTTTTCTCCCTGAATCCCTAAAAAGAAGGCATTGCCGAAGTCACTTGTGACTAGAAGCAGGAAACAGACTCAGATCCATAGCATCTTACAATGCTATTCATGTTTTAACTACACATTTTCAGATTTTAGAACCAATCACGATCAGTCTGGGGATCCTCACCTTCAGCAAAGCCAAAGTTGCCACATCATTGCAAGGCTGGGCCTCAATCCCATTCAGTGAACTAAAATTGCTACAGGAACTGAAAGAAAATAAACTTGTGTGCTACAGCTGTGCAGTACCACAGTAATGTTAAAACCCTTTAGCTTTTATTTCATGGATGTGCACCATGGCTCTAACCCACGGGCATTTATGACTGATGCATCTGCATGAAGCTTCTCATGAATGCTGCAAGCTTCTGAACATCTTCTACAGTCACCGCATTATACAAAGAGGCACGGATTCCTCCCACAGACCTGAATTGAGAAGAGGAGAGGAAAAAAAAAAATAACCAGAAAAGTTTTGTATATTCTAAAGAAAGACATTTTTAGCAGTCACAGACATTTAAATCTATTCCTACTCTAAAAGGATAGAATTCACATTTATGTGCATGAGAAGCAATATTTAATTCTTCAAGGCAGGCTTGCAATCTAGAGAAGCTTAGTATTTATTAGTTATTTACAGCTCCAAAGCTGTAGCCCTATGACATCAACAATCTAATCCCACAAACACTACCGAACATGGGAAAGAACTCCCACAACCAGGCAGACAAGCCACCAGAGAGGCTTTATACACTGATACAATCTGACCTCAAAGGTATCTTTTTTGGCATCTGCACAGAGACACGTTTGCAGAAGAAACCAGAATTAAGGCTAAAGCTCTCTGAAGCCCACCAATTCACCTAAGCAGCAGTTGAGCCACCAGCAATCTCTGATTACAATCTCTAGACTGCTATTCTCAAGTGCTGCCAAACCACTTTGAGGAACAGCTTATGCGAGAGAAAGGCTGGTAAGTCAATTCACAATCCCTGATGCTGTACCCCTGTAGTAACAGTTTATTCTGCACAGGACAGAGATTCACTTGACTAATACTCACCGATGTCCTTTCAGAGATATCATGTTAAGTTCCACAGCCTTCTCAAGAAATTTCTTTTCCAGGGCTTCATCACCTTTGACACTGCCAATGCGGAAAGGGACATTCATTCTGCTTCGGTTCTTTCTCTCCACTGGACATCTAAAAAGGTTGCAAGATGTAATGCTTAATCCACTTTGTGATAAATTTATATTTTCAGCTATACGCAGTTTAAGAAAATGAATAATCACACCTATTTAGAACCAAAGTCAATCCTTCATAATTGAAATTGTGAAATCATTACTTTCTGTGAAAGAAAGCAATCTTCCTTTTTTAACCAAGTACAATAATGGAAGTGGTAAAGTGGAAGGCTTATTAACCCTTCCTGAGATACTCAAAATTATGCCAGAGAAACAGACAAGAGGCTTGTATACAGACCAAATCAAACTAAAAAAAAAAAGGAAAAATAAATTAAGAGCACAGTTACTTAGGATAGGTGAGGTAATTACAGGGAATTTTGACTAAGTCTAAAGCAGTTTCTTCTCTTTATCTTCAAAGACTGACACTTCTGAACTAGTCAGAAGTGCTACCAGAATTACACTCAGCTAAACAGAACTAAAGGAAGTATAGGAACACAGCCTAAGAAAATTTTCATGGACATTAGAAATTTCTGTTAGTGATTTCAGTCCATCTTCTAAATTAGTATTACTCAGAATCATGAAGTAGAGAAGAGCTTGTATATCTAGAACAAATCTTGCATTGCATACATGGCTACAGCATTACATGAGATGCATCACAGCTCCTTAATATGTCTTAAAATCCCATTTAATCCGAAGTGGAAAACTCAAAATATGTGTAATTTCTCTTCCACTATTTTGTGAAGGTAAGAAATGATGGGAGAAGAAGAGAAGATTTAAATATTTTTTTTTTAGCATTTCTACTTATAAAGGAGATACAAAACCTTCAGATTTATTTTTTCCTAAGACTGTGACATAGATTTTTGCATGCATTCAATACAAATAAGTTTTCATAAACTGCATGTGGATTTCATACCTATTGTTATGCTATTTGGAAAAGAATGGGTACAATTCTTTTCACTTCCTCTCTTGTTCCTTAGTCCAGATGTCTCCATGATGAAAAGAAAAAAAGATCCATCATAACATCTGCCTACACAAATCTTCTACTTCAGGTTCAACCAGGAAAATAATGTTCAAAAAGGCCTATTCTTCTAAGCACTCTCGTATCTGAATTACTGCAACCATGCTATAGTTTTTAGAATATCTAGTCACTACTAGGCAATCTGATGTAACACAGCTAGTGCACAGACACTGGAAAACAAACTGCAAATGGCACAGAGCATTTCATGGAAGAAAGGCTCCATTTGCTAAATGGCTTGTCACGTGGCTTACTCAGGGATGTATGCCACAGATTTAAATGCCACGTTACAGCTGGGAAGGCAGCTTCAAATTAAGTCTTCCTTTTAGTTATAGATACAATTTAAAAATTCACAGTCTTAACCATATTGCTTAGGAAGCTGCACACAGCTCAGTTAGTGAAGCCTGTTCTGCTTTCCCAACTGACTATTTACCACCCCATTTGCATTGCATTTCCCACTCACTGCCTTACAGACCAACTTGCCAGATACAGATTTCTGTTTCTCACAAAATGTTTTTTTCAAGGCTTCATTTGCTTTCTGACGTTTATGAAAAACACCCAGGATTTCTCTGGAGTAGGATCACAATCCTGATCATGGTGATGCTGAAGGCAAAGCTGTTCTCATTAACTAAATGGATAAGCAGAATGTATTAAATATTATGATGAAACTTTATCCCTGCCAATTATGATTGCATACCGCTTTAATTTAAAATCCAAATTTAATTTTCCCTATCCTAACTTTGACTTGATAGTAAATTACGTCCCCACACTGTTGCTTTTACACTGAAGGTGAAGGAAAATATTTTGCAGTTTCATGGTCAATTATTAGTCTGAGCTTGGCAAATACTAAAATTATTACAGTATCAGCTTTTAACTATACATAGGTCCTGTGAGCTCAAAAATACCTTGCAACTCTATGTAAAAGTCAGAAGGTTAAATCTGCTTTGGAAAGCCAGCAAAAATAACTGAAGAAAATACACTTTGCATAAAGTACATAAAGAAAGTGTATTCCATTTTGAAGTCTGATCTTCCTCTTTTATTTCAGAAAGTGTTTCAGAACTTAGCATAATTAGCTAGTAAAAATGCTCTGCTTGACAGACAAAAAGCAGAGTCTTTGACTCCTGGATGGTGATAGGGAAAATACAATGCAAAGTGGTCTCTACAATTTCTTACAGGCTATTTTCTCCATTTTGGCCTATATTTCCCTGAGAGATTCAGTAAGCATTCAAACCAGAATGTGCATATCTGTTTTTTGTATACTCTTCTCCTAGGCTGTGTTTTTTTTAAGTTTAGAATATGTTTTTAGTAGGCTTCACTACTGATCTATACAAGGTAAGTTGAAATGAGTTCCTACTGGAATGAAACTTATCCTTGGGCAGTTACCATGTGAATGGTTTGCACAAATAATATCTATAGGTGTCCTCAAAAAAGGTGACTTCAACAATACACTGCAGTTAAACTCTTGAAAGTTATGAATGTCTACTTATGTAGGAAATATTGAAGCCAAGGGGAAAAGCATAGCAACTTACGCATAAAATCCATTAGATTTGTCGATAATATCATAAATCATCCGTGATTTGATTAAACTAAGCTTGTCCATAGCTGCAGCTCCACCATTATTCTTTATCCACTCAAGTACCAACCCCATGATATAAATACTGCAAAAGGAAAGAACATTTTTCAGTCAAATTATTGAAACAGGAAAAAAGTAAGTCTTGTCTAATACTTCAGAAAGTGTTTCAGCAACAAAATGCCATGTTTGATTTAAGGGCACGTAAGAAGAACAAATCAAAATCTAGACTATTTTACAAGTTATGATAACTCTAAACAGACAATGTTTTCTGGACACAGATGAAACATCCTGAAATTCAAATGCCACGCATATTTGTTGGACCCAGCTTAGTCCTTTCTACCACAGAAGGGCACCTCCTGCAGGCTTCCTGCAGCCCTGCAGGACTCCCAAAGACATCCTCAGACATGGGGATGCATGGACTGCCAATTCATTGCCTACACAACTGCCTGTCAGGTGCTGCCTAGAAGGAGCCAGGTTTAGCAAGAAAGTTAATAGCATTCACCCCATGCAGCTGCTCTAGCAAAAATACAGGAGTAAATCTCAAATTTAATAACTGATTAATAATTAATAATGTGTACATTAATGTGCCAGAAATTTAACCATATTTTCATAAATGTTAAAAAAAGTACTCTAATCCCATTTCTGTCTACAAAGACCTTTTGCCCACATGAACAGTGAAGTTTGGCAAAATAAATAATGATGTATCACACTTAATTATTCCTTACCAGTCAAGTTCTTAGTAGAGATCTGGAAGCCTACGGGCATCACATGGCTTGGGAGCAAGAATTTCAATGCTAGTTACTAAGTGCAACATAAAAAAATCCTTGAGGCCTTTTGCCTTTGTGCTTTTGCTACAAAACACAGCTTGTTCAAGTTCAGCATTTCCCACGACTGCAACAATTTACATAAAAACCTGCTCACAAGATTTTATGGACTATTTCCACCAAGTTAGTTCTTATGAATCCCTTCATTATTGATTCCAAGGGAGTACTCAGAGAACATTACCGTACAAGTTTCCCTTGTACATATCTAGCAGGAGGCTGTTTTAAATTTTGCTACTTTTTATTTCTAAGGGGATGACAGTACCAAATCTTTGAACACTTCAGAAAGGCTGCAGAATAACCAAGGTTACAGACTGCCATTTATAGGAAGTACCTTACAGCTCTGAGAGCACGATCTTACCACATTTATTACAGCACACTATCAACTACTCCAGTGTAAAGGATTTAAGCAAAGCATAGACTATGCCCTTGGCAAATATACAGGGCTGCATTCACCTCTTGCCCTCACCTCCTTGAGCAAAACTTTTTGGACAAGTGAACTCTTACAGCCTAGAGTCTTAGCCATAGAGTCATTCACAAAAACCCAGACAGCTGAAACCTTTTATCCTTCTTTTATGTCAATCAAAATAATATTTCTGGAACAACTTTTAAGTGCAAAATGCATTTCAGAGCTTGGAAATGAGATTTTTGTAGCAAATTCATTGTTAATTTTAGCTAAACAGATTAGGGTCAAAGAGTCAATGATATAATGCCATGAGGTTAAAGCCATCAGCATCACCTTAATTTAATTTAACATCCTGCTGAAGTAGCTTTTGCAAATTCAATTAATATTTCCTGCCTGTTTGCCAGCAAACCATTAACAAGTGCAAGGAAGAGAGCAGAGAAAAAGAGAACTAAGAAGCTTTGCCAGTTCCTTAAACTGGAACAGGCAGTTAGAGCCAAGCCAAACAGATGTGCATCCTGCCAACATTTCAGTCTGTTACATTCTGGATTCTGGAGTGTACTCCAATGTGAGTCTGTAGCATGAAGTGAAATCTGGCAAGACAGTGATGAGAAAGGAGAAAGACTGTTAGTTCAACTTTATTTTCAGTTCCCTTAACCTCCCACTTCCCTGTTCAGGCTACTGACAGATACTGAGTTACAGCAAAAGCAGCACCTTCTTTTCAGCTCTTTGCAGTGGCTAAAATAAGGCTGCAGAATTTGATTTGTTTTACAAATCAGAGGAACACTGTGTCCAAGTACTGAGACTAAGTAGAACTTCAGTTTTTCAAATGGAAATAGCTTTGTACTTGGAAAACATGAATGGCTGGATTTAAAAACTGGCATATTCAAGTATACAGTGTCCAAAAACAGTATGTGTGAATTGGCAGTCAGGCAAATAATCGCTCATGAAATAGAGATTTCATCAAGCACTGGAAAAGAAAGACATACATAATGCCTATGTTACAAAGTTACATTGAGCAGACCTCCAAAATCTGAAAACATTGTATAGTTAATTCTTACTGGGTGTACCCAGCCAGCAGGGCAGACAGGCTGCCAGTAAGAATATGCAATTACAGCACTACATACTGTACAGTATGCACACAACTTGGGGAAACGAGTTCTGCACTGTAAAATCTGGCATAAACAAATGTTCACAAAATTTACTGTTCTGTTGATAAAGATAGATGCTCCTATGTCATTGCAATAGTACACCCTGAAGTGACAATCAGCAGATCCAGAGATATTTATATTCAGTAAAATGTGAAGTGATACTAATTGTAATGATGGAATTAAGTTATAGGGTTTATATAAAGGAATCACTGAACTTTTTCCCTATACAGTGCATTTAATATCTGTCAGAGATCATTAGGCAACCTAACTTTGTAATTCTGGAACATACAAACAAGCTGTAAGAGCTGAAACTGAACATCAGTATAAAACTGCATTATCAAATTATCTGAATGAAAAAGAAATCTTTATTTTCAAAGTAATTTTAAAAGATTCTGGGGAAAAAGTGACACCTGGATTGAAGATCTTTTTTTTAATAATGATTTCAGAGGACACTGGTATAAAAATTCTTCAGGTTATGAATGGGTAGTACTGGCTCAACATGTAAACATTCTAGTAGTAAAGCTATTCCATTAACCATTTCACTAGTTATCAGAAACTAGGAGACAGCAGTTTTTAAAAAGCAAGCTGTAGTCTGATCTGCTTCTTGCATAATGAAATTATCAGGTACACAGAAATGTTATGATTTTGATTGCTAGCAATAATTATAAAGCTAGGTCAGTTTTATCTTTGGACACCAAAACAAGCACTGAGATGGCAGTCAAAGAATTGTGCAAAACTGTATTAGAGAATAAAGCAAAGTAACTACTAAAATGCCTTGTAAATAATTCTGTTACAGTTTCATTTCAAAACTGACAGTAATGATAGATGTAGCAGGAACAAGAAATATTTTAAACGTATACATATACTTGTAATATCTTACATTATTTAAAACTTTAATAACAATAGTATTGACCATTTTCCAGTAAAGAAAGGCAGTGGGGATCTGGAGGTTCAAATGCTGAGAGCAACGTCAGGAAGAAATTAAATCAAACTGTATTTAGTGATCAAGAAGCAAGTCTAAATGCCAAATTACCTCCTCGCAATGAGAGAAGCATCACCACTGAATTGACTAGAGCTGTGCTCATGTACACCAGAACTGCATCCTGGAACTTCTGAACTGGAGTTACGACATACAATATTTACTTTGAAAAAGACTACATCCTTTATGGCTGAGTCGCACTAGGCAACGCAAAGCCTACTACAGGCACACGGATGGACGCTTGCCATGTTTTCACGGGAATCACATGAAACGCTCCAACGTATCAGTGACTTGAGCGCAAATACGCAACTTTGGAAGCTTTTCTAGGTAAGAGCAGCAGATGGCAGTGCAGCAGCTTTCTGAATAGGGGGTATCACGTAGGAGGGTGAGTTACCTGTAGCATGGTGGAGTGTTATACAAAGAGCTATTTGCTGCCTGTGTTTTGTAATCCAGTACAACAGGGCATTCCTTCAGTGCAAATCCCAGCAAGTCCTCACGTATTATTACAACAGTAACTCCAGCACAGCCAACATTCTTCTGAGCACCAGCGAAAATCACACCAAACTTTAAAAGGAAAAAGAAAAGAACTTGGCACATGCATTCACTTGTAGATCTTATAACTGAGTAATACCCCAGGCATACGAGTCAGATGAATGCAACAGAGAATGTGTTGAAAATTAGCAAACTGTAGGTCAAAAGAAGAGTTAGGAGAAGTTCTGATTTCAAAGTGCGCTTACAGCTACTCAGCTGAGGATTATAATCACAACAAATTTCACAACAGTTTGATAAATGTTTATTTAACAGCTGCAAATAATTCTCAAGGCAGCCTGTTCCAATTTCACACTACTCCAAGCAAATTTACTAAAAACCAATACCTACACAGTTCACAGTATTTTCAACCCATCTGGTATTTCAGAACAATCATCATAAAATCCACCTGTTCAAAGAGGCAGATGAGGAAAGGCCAAGCCGAATGCATGAACAACTACTCCTCTTTGCTACACACAGGTAAGAAAGGTCAAAAGTGCTATTTCAATACTCAGTAACACTTCTACTTGTAGTACACTTTACAAACACAGTAATTGCCTGTGTTCTGCCTCTGTACTATTTATGAAACAGACACCATCATCGTGAGGCAGAGGAAGCTTTAGGAGCTTAAAAGAGGTTCCAGATTTTTCATGTAAGAGGCAGGATTAAAAAAACTGATTCACAGTACCCTGCTGTAGCCATACACTATCTACAGACTAAATATGATTTAGAAGATACTTATTTTAGCTGTTATTTCCTTTCACCAGGTATTTTCTTCATCAGGGAAGACCACACAGTAGCTAAATAATCTTGGGTAGCTATTAACATTAACAATTTCAACATAGTTAAGTATGTTTTTATGAGAAAAAGGAAAACAAACAGACATTGAAATCTCAAACCTGAAATTTCAACACTTCTATCCATCATCAGATACTCAATTAACAAAACATGACTTCCTTAATTTCACTGTTCAGCCAGAAATGTCTCAACCAGACATTTCAAAGTCCTTAATTACATACATTAAAGTTTGAAAATGCTTTGTGTGGTCACTGTGTCCAGTTCTTTACCTTGGAAACATCCACAGGTTTGGACAGGAAGTTTGAGGACATATCACAAACCAAGACTGCTCCTTTAACATCAGGTACAAAGTCAAACTCCACACCATGAACAGTTTCATTAGCACAGTAATACACGTAAGAAGCATCTGGATTAAGATTCCAAGTGCTTGGGTCAGGAATGCCTGAGAGACAAAAAAGAAACCCAGAGGTCACTGGAGACAAGTAATTTTCTTGGCATGCAGTTTTTTAAGTGCAAACCAAGAACAATTTTGTCATATAATACTAATCATGTTGTTACCAGGAAGATAATGTATCTGCAAAGCCAATACACCAGGGTGTTCCCAAAATTCTCTGGTGAGCCATCATTAAGTTTGCAAAACCTTTTGATTTTCACCCCTTATTCCTCAAAAAATTTTCTTCACGTTTGCAATTCCAGACTACAAACTATTGGCCTAGGTGTTCAAACCAGCATTTCAGAGGAATTCAGACACTGGGTCCAAGAGTCTTCCTGCTGCCTTTGGAACCACAGAAACATCCAAATTCTCACTGGCAAAGTTCTCTAAAGCTCTGTTTCTGTGCAATCCCAGAGGCATTTAAGTCTTGCCCAAGCTGAACAAACACAAGGTTATCTACCTTCCTCCCATTTTAAGCTTGGCAACTGATTTACAAAACTAAGATTTCCTCCGTCAACAGGCAATATACAGGCATGTCCTGACAGCACAGAACAGGTTTGGCATAGAACAAGTAGGTGCTCTTCCTTTCTTTTCTCCTCCAGAACCCAGTTTGAGGTGGAGGGGGGCGGGAGATGGTGCTATTGCCTCCACCATTCACCATTACTGTCTCTCCTCTTATCTACAGCTACAAAATGGTGAATTACACTCCCCCCAGACTGGAAAGTCATAGGTTCAATTCCTCTCTGTGCCTCAGAGAATATAAACTTATTTTCCAAGTAAGTGCCCAAGTCACCAGTTAATACACTAGCTTAAATGAGGATATTCTTTGTCTTTCTTGTTGCCACTCTTTTTAGTTCAAGTGTTGTAATTTGGACCAGAGAGAAGAAAAGTGAGAAAAACTAGCAGGAATAGAAACTAGATCTCATGTATTCCTGCTCCAAGAATTATTTATGTATATTCAGTGACACATTGGTGGGGAAGATAAGAATTTAGGAATCCTCAAAAGCATGTAACAGAATTCAAGTCTCCCATATCCAGGATCAACAAGGTTACAATCCCTCACCTGCTTCTAAATTTTACAGCAATCTCATTACTGAATGTACATGAAATTGAAATACCTCCCAATATGCCTGTGAATAGCTTAAGAACTCAGTTAAATATTAAAAAAACTGGGAGAGCCCAGGCCATTTACCTACTTAGACACTTGTTTCTTGCCACTTATTTTCTGGGATCTGCTCAGCCCCATTTCACAATTTTTTTCTGGTGCAGGCTGTTATGCCATTTAACAAATCTCCCAGTGGGGAACAAGGAGAGATGTGGCAGACAATCTTTTGAGTGCTGGACAGTCAAGTCTAGTTAACATTCAACGGCCCAAAAGCCACATTGGATCCATTTTTAGAGCAAGTCAGAAAGCTAAGCATTCACATGGATAGATGCAATCATCAACTTACTTGTATACGCTCCTAGTTTGGGATGAACGATATTCACTTTGGCATACTTTTCTGCTTCTTTAGCTGCTTTTGCCGACCAGCCTCCAGTAACCACATAATCTGCCTGTCTTCCCTCCTTTAAACCAATAAGGTTAAGTGGGACTGCACTGAATTGAGCAGATCCACCTCCTTGAAGGAAAATAACTTTGTAGTTGTCTGGTATATTTCTGCATAAAAGAAATAACCATTTATATTATTCCCAGGTGACACAGGATGCATACAGCTTGATATTATGCATTTAACAGTGACTGAGGAAGAACACTGTCATTTTAGAAGACTCTTTGCCTAGAGCTTAGATCAAGTCCCATTAACTTACCTCAGCACTGATCTTGAGAAACAACTTACATATTTAAGAGTAAATGCTATGAATTTTAGTGATTGACTGAAAAAAAGCTTTCCCTCCCCAACCCTGGCACTGCATTAAACAAACCCACTCCTGAGTACTCCTTGAGTACACACAAACTTGAAAGATAATTCCATCACAGTTAATGCTGACTTTTATTTTATAATGCTGAATTGCTAGCTTCATGTCCTGTCAGGCTAAGAACATCACACCAAAGTGCTTACAGTAGCACTCAGCTTTGAGACCCTTCAGTTTGAAAGTGCAACGGTACAGTAAAGGATACGTGCAGAGCAAATGCAATAAGGAGTTGCTCATACAATCACAAAAATTACATATTCAAATTATTCATTAAAATCCCTTCATCAGTGACTCTGGTTGTGACCAAGGTCAAATGCTTGTGTTAAATGACCAACATTGTTAACTACTATGAGAACAGTAATTCTGATCCGTATATATTTAGTTCAAATTTTAAAAAATGTGTCATTCTACAAATAGGAAAAGGGCTCTTGATCAGTGATTCTAACACTGATCCACAGAGCGTTTGTGAACAAAATAGGACTTATGAGCAATGTTTAACACTATATCACATTTATACCACTAGAGAACTGATTTTTATTGTTTGCACTTATTTTTTTTAGTTCATGTCACCTTCATGAATTCTATGAAGGTGAAAAAAAATCAAAATTTCAAAACAAATTCAGATAGACATATAAAAAAAGTCTTAACCTAATAAGAACCTCTCGTCACATTCAAAAATATAAGCATCAAACAGAAGATCAGTATCCTCCCCAAGGTTATTACTCTACCATACACAGCACATGCACGAAAAACACCACCAAATAGGAGTCTTCAAGGAAAGATCTCCACATTAGATATTACTGATCAACTAACACAAGAACAACATAAAAATAAGTAGAAAGTAATTCACTTACAGCAATTCACGCATGAGATTTTCAGTTGTATTTAAAATTTTTGTGAAATCTGAGGAACGATGGCTCATTTCTTTGGTGAAACAGAGAGAAGAAATAACACAAAACAAGATGGTAATACATAAATTTGATTTTAAAGTTCCGTTAAGCTTTAAACCATTTGCACTACAGACCCAAAATGCCTGAAGCTTGTCGTACCCAGTTCCTACTCCTCTTTATGTACATAAATACTCCTAAATACCCACAGAAGATTTATACCTGCAGTCTTGTCCAGGTACAGGCAAATGCTGTTCATTGATATTTGGCACCCACATGACCTTACTACTGCCAGGAACAACCACATTTGCAGGTAAAAAAAAAGTACTCTCTAGAAAAGTTTACTTTTTCCTCACGCTAAGAACCTTCTCTGCTGCTAATGCTGTAACAAGTATATAATAAAGTACAGGAGTTTGTTTTGTTCTCTTATCTTTAGCAAGGCTTCTTCACACAGTAAAGCTAATTAAACATTAAGGACACTCACACACTAATTCCTTTTAAATCCACAGGCTGTCTTCCATGTGTAAGTGTACAATTTAAACATTATTCTGAACTGTGCAGAGACAGCTGCATGTTCTACTTTTAGCAACTAATCAGTTTCATAGACTAATAAAATGCTCACTATCTTGATGCATAAATCTTTTGTGCAACTGGGGCTGAAACGCCAGTCAGCTATCCATATGGCACAGGAGACACTTCCTCCTCATGGCAGGACAGCACTGCCTCCTTAAAGGGAAGGATGCTATACACCTATATGGTATCTATACACATCTATACAGACACACAGGTATTAGAATTTGAGCCAAAATACCAAGATCAGAAACTCTTATTAAACAATTCAGTTAAACATCAAAATCATGGAAAATGTAGAATTTTTTAAGTCTTACCAAGAACACTTATACCAAGTCCTTTGTAGTCCACCAATTCTTTCTGTGCTTCTAGTAATACCTAACAAAAGAAAAAAAACCCAGAAATTAATTAAAGGGAATTTTTCATTTTCTGGAGTCTCTGACGCATCATGCCTATGCCAGCTGCTCCATATTGCAATAATCTGACCCTTGTCAAGTGAAATTAACAAAAGTATAGTCGCCAATACAATTTCGTTGTGCCTAAAATCTTAAGGCTTTTCATAAGTTAGCAAACTTAAATCATGTGCTTGTTGTGGAGACCATGTTTTAAGGTATTCTTTCAAATGTTACATTTCCATATTTCATAACAATTTCTAGGAGTTGAATGGAACTCTTAACCTTTACAGAACATCTAATGTTTGTATACATGCTCTTTCTGAGCAAGCATCCTAAATTCCCACTCCCACCATACCACTCTGTGTCCTTTCTCTTGACTTGGGAAACAGGACAGCCAAGGTATTGAAGAAAACATAAGAAAAAGATCAGCTTGAGGAATTGCATACCTTAAACTGAGCCAACATGACAATGACTGGTTTCACAGAATGAAGTTCTACAGTTTTTGAAGATGAGCCTTTAAATTATTGAGAGTTAAGAAAGAAATTGAGCAAAATTTTGAGACAACCAAATTAAAGGCCCTAGCCAAGCAGTGCTTCAGCCATCCATTTTTTTTTTCTGCCTTCTCCCATAGAATGAGATTCTAACCACTGGATCTGCAGCTTCCGATTTTGGTAAATTCTTGTCTCAGAGCCAGAACACTCTTGGCTGCTCCTAAAGGAAGCAGGAGAAGGGGGAGCCCCAGTAGAACAGCCACCAAAACAAATGCTGCATGCATGCACTCTAGGACCTGACAAGAAACTGCACACTCTGGGCAACTTCAGGAATAAGAAATCTACCTTGCTGGCAGGGTATCTGCATGGCCTGTCAACTGTAACAGCTAGCCACCAAAAGGTCAACTAAAAGATTGTGAAATTTTAACCACATTTTACAAGCAAACGTATCCATGCCAGAGAAGGAGGGGAAAAAAGTAAGGGAGAACACGCAGACTATTAGAGTAGTGCTTGCTAAACTGCTTGATAAAATCCAATTCTGTAAGTACTATTCTTCATCTGAAAATCTGCACATGCCTGACAACAGACATCTACAACACCCATTATAATCTATGAATTGCTCCATCTCCTTTCTTCACCGAATCTGAGTGCATTATAGGCAGCGTCAGCCCACAATCAAGAGAAACAAACCATCGAGATAATACAGCAGTCCACACAAGAGCACTGCATTTTCAAGAGGGGAAACAGATTATTAATAAGGAGTGCAGCTGTGCTTGCCTGCACTCCTCAAACCTTAAATCCAGCTTTTAGCAGTCTCTGTCAGAGAGCTGGGTACTGAGGCAGTGCCTGTGAGAGCCCCTTTTGAAATGCAGGGCTCAACTAAGAACAACAAATTTCTTTCCAATCTTATCCACAAAGGACATTTCGTTGAGAAAAGACATGGGAGGGGAAAGAAACCCAAACAAATAAAAACAAGAAAGCTGCTCTGCAGCAAATCCGTTTATTTAACGAAATTTTTAAAATAAGTAACGCATAAAATAACAAAAATACTATGAAGGGAACTAAGAAAAGGAAAAAAAAAAAAAAAGGAAAAAAAATCCACAGTAGATAACCCTTAAACTGAAAGTCAGGTACGTACAGTTTGGCAGAAACCACCCCTCTCCATATGTAACTGGATAATCCATGGCTGCTGATGCAACTTTCCAGGGGGTTGAGTGTACACCAGATTCACTATAACTTCTTATAAAAAGGCGTCTCAGGGAATTACCATGCTATTTATCAGCTGACAAATCTCACACTCCACACGGCTATCCCTGTGCAGTTAGATCCTACTTCCCATCCCGAAACGATATAGCTGTTGGTGCCATATCATCCAGCAAGAAAAAAAACTCCAAAACCCCAAAAACCTAGGGAGTATTCCAAGAACCACACTCGAGCTCGCTTCCAGAAATCCGAGCTTATCGGGGCAGTTCCTCGGAGAAGGGGAGAAGACACGAGGGTTCAGCGCTGTGC